>MJUU01051813.1:57989-80817 GCA_002080025.1 Modiolus philippinarum | reverse complement strand
TGAATGGCTATGTCAATCTTTTGCTGTGGGAAACCCCAAAAATTGTGGACTTTAGTTGCATTGACATCGCTGGGTTCAACTCAGTTGAGTTGAAGTTAGCATTTATTTTAGCTATATAAGATTCTCTCAAAACCGAGAGTAGCTAGGACACTTTGAGAAGAATTCATTTTCTATCTCATTCCTATTGCATGACAGACAAATATGGTTCTGTCTTTCAATATTTGAGATAACACCCCCTTTCAATTGCAAGAGTGTGAGCGCTAAGGCGAAATTTACAGAGAGCAGACCTTTCAGATTTTATTTTACAGACATCAATACATGGAGGTCTTTGCCCAATTTTATGAATTTGTAATGCAAATTGATTTTTGGAGGCGGCTTATCCTGAAGAAGGAAATATTTGCGCCCTGGAAAAATTTTATGTTCTTTTCTTAAGAGTATATGTTTACTTTCCTGTTATATTGTGAGGTGTATATGATTTGTATAATGTTTAATTATTTTTATGATTATTGTTTTTGAAGAACTCTAATTTATTGCATTCCAAAACTGACCTTAGGAGTTTTTGTTTGGCTTGAATAGAAGATGAGTACCATTTTATTTAAACATTTTTTTTACCTCCATGGTGTATAAAGTATGTCAGTATGCCAGTACAGAGAAACTTGTAAGTTTATTCAAATCAAATGATTTAAATATTTTAAGAAACCTTGCAATTTATATAAAAAAAAGGTAATGTTAGTAAGAGAAGAAATATTAACATTATGAAATAATTTTGATATAAAGTCATGTTTTATAGACTTGTTTATATTATATACATATTTGAGCTTAAAGTTAATGTACATGTATGATATGTTATGTTGTCAATTTAATAAAATGTCGTAGTTGTCATTTATGTAAACGTTATTGTAAATTGGTACCGTGGGCTTGAGGCCTTTATAGTACAATAAAGTATCTTTGTCTTGTCTTGTCTTTTGTTTGGCTTGGTCAGTAATTCGTTGTTGAATACGGTTTATAAAATACTTACTAGATTTAAATGACCAAATTCAAGTTTATAAATCCAGTCTTTAATTATGCTTACCCATTCACTAGATTTTTCTACATTTTTATACATTTTCAACGAGTGAATCAAGTGAATTCAGAACGTGATATAAAAATTTTATAGCTGAGAGTTGGATTATTGAATAAAGAGGGATTCGGTTTGTTTCAGTTAAATATGCTACATTTGTTGTCTTACTTTGTACTCCTAAATCTCTTTAATAAATTTTATATGTAAGACGTCTTTCAAGGTAATTCATTATTGAGGCCCATCATGGGGTTCGTGAATACCTGATCATCAGGGCATTTTTTTAATGATTATTTGATAACGAGGGCATTTATTTAATGATTATTTGATTATTAGCTTGCATTTTATACTTTTTGATTACTAAGCCAAATTCTTTTGATTTCCAATGTAAAAATTTAATGATTATTTGATTACCAAGGCAAAATTTTAATGATTATTTGATTCCTAGGACCCCCATGAGCACCCTCATTATTTATTTTGAAATCATCACAATGAGTTTTACCATGGGAGTTAAATATCATTATTATACAGAAAATGTAAGAAGCTCGTAATGTTGGTTTAAAAAGCCCATTAGACCTTATGTTATATGTAGTACTTTTACCGACTTTAAATGTACTACTTTACCCGGTTCGTTGTTTGCTGTGTGAGTCGTTACATTTGTGGTTATAAGTTAAATCTCAAAAGAGTTATTTCCCCCTTTATTTACATCCGGGAAACTTGTCTCCAAGCAATCCATAACATTCCAACATTTCGGCGGTATTTTCTGCCTAAAAACATTCCAGAATGAGTGTAGGAACGAATCCGAATAGCGTATTGAGTGAAATAGGATGGGACGAAGGATTAAGTATGCCGGTTGCCAATGCCGAAAACAAAGCATTGGAGGACAAGGTGATTTTCGTTCTCACGAATCACAAAAAGGGGGAGGGCATTTACAAAATTGTTTATATTCATTTGTCCCACAAAGAAAAGCTAGTGTGAAGGAATAAGACATTTAATCATAGTAGAAAAATATTGAAAATCAACAGTCCTAGAATTGATTTCTTTTCCAGAATTAACAATTCTGGTGTTTCAACTACAGAAATCCCTGTACCTGTATCCCTTCATTTGTTGCCATTATCAGTCAGAGATCCCACTGGATAAAGTGAAATCATTTCACTTACTAAAGTCAATTTTATTTACCTGAAGCAGTAAAAATTATATTTACCTCTACAAGTAAAAACATTATACTTATACAAGTAAGCTTTGAAATATGCAGTATATTTATTCCAAAACAGGCTTTCCCTATTACAGGCACACTGTTCAACCTTTCAGACCACATGAAACCAAATTACAAGCATCACCATGTGATAAATCTTGATGTGATATTGATGCATGTTGTAGACCACTTAATTCAATATTAACAGCTGTTAAAAGTCCCAAAGGACTAATCTTTGGCTAGCTTGCGCCTCAAGAAAAACATTGTGCCCCTAATCAATTTTTACTTAAAAGGTAAGATCAGAAATGAAACTTTCATAGAAAATTATTAATTATCCTATGAAAATTTATATAATGAGACACTGAAGGGAGAAAACCTCTGTATTTTATCTAAATTTACTTGTACAAGTAAATAAATTTAATGCTGATTTTATTTACTTCTTTAAGTAAAAATAATTAACCTAAGCTGGTGAAACGTTTTTACTTTATGCAGTGGGACCCCCGACTGATTATATCCGTTTCCCTTCTCTTAATCCCTTTGGGATTCCAAGCCAGAGATGTTTTTTTTTATATTGCCTGCCTCCGAATCCCTTATCAACCATGTATAATTCTATTCGAGAAATTTTTATCAAGTACCCCAACTCGTTTCGGGTAAAATAACGTTTGAAGTTGGAAACGTACAATATCAGCGATTGTAGAAGGAGGACATATTTTCCTTCAAGAACAGGCCTCAAAGTAGACTTTTATTTATGGTCGCCAGTGCCCAGTTGGCCACCATTGTCAAAAAATTGGTCGCCAATTAAAATTTTTGGTCACCCTGCAGTAATTTTTGGTCGCCACAAATATTGTTGGCATTTGAAAAGGTCTAAAGTAGTCATGTAAAGCCTTCAAGACTTTTTAGGGGATGATATCCCCATGCATTCAGTATGTCTCTGTCGGCTTTCTTTAAAGAGAGAATTCTGACGAAAAGAATGATGATAAGCACGAAACGATTGCTACTCAAGCCATGATAATTGACAGTCCTGTCTAGTTCATTAATCTGTTCGTTGATATCATTATTTCCATAGCATGATTAAGCATCTGAATCGGATGATTTCAGGGATTCCGTCTACAGAATCCAAATGGTGGATAAGGGAATGTCATCACTATTTGGGAAAGCCTGACCCTGAACAATTGTAGACAGAGTGTAGCCAGACTGTGTAGAGAAAGGCCACGCTTCGTGCAGTATAAAAGCCCCTTCTATATTTATCAAAGGAGAGCAGACTCGTCAGGAGTGGTAAAGAAGGCTAAATTCCCTGCCCCTACCCATTTCCAGTTGCAATCAAAACGGGTTGTCCCTTCCACCTTTGTTTCTTCTTTTATATACAATTTATATTGGATCGATTAACTAGTTCATGTCATGGTACAGCTAAAATATGCATTAAATGTAAAACTTCAACTAATTAATCAATCTAAAAACTTATGAGGAGAGCATCCTTCTGCTACGCTGCAGATGACTATATTTCCTGCCCCTACCCATTTTTTCCCCTTTCCATGGCCGATGGCAATCAAAACTCATTGCCCCGATAATCCCTTCAAACTTTATTTGGTTCTTTTTTCACTTCTTATTTTGCTGAATTTTTAAACGGGTTCTTGTACTGATATAACTGAAATATTCTTCATTCGACATAAAACGTACGATATTCAATCAATCATTGGATTGCATGACTTTCTAAATTACATCAAAAACCGATAGCTTGGGTATTTGAGAAATATTGCCCACTTGACTTCAGAAACATAGTCTGAAAGATGCATAACATTGTTACTTTCAAGTTTCAAACGTTGAAGAGAAACAGAAAAAACAATTCGATATCATAGAGACTAAAAATAAGACTTTTTTCTAGTTGCCAATTACTAAATTTGGTCGCCTAGGCGACCATTTCAGTCGACTAAATAGAGCCCTGAAGAATCTGTTAAAATATTGAATTGGACTTGCCTGGTATGGAAGTCATATTGAATTAAGACAGGAAAAACAGACAACAACCCAATAAGGATCAATAAAACAATACGAAATATTAATATCGGGTAGTGGGCGGTGAAAATACCCAACCGCCAAAAGTTTTGGCACATAAGATTTTTTTACCATATATTTCTTGTAAAATCACAAAATTCAGTCTCACTGGTTATTGCATGAAGCAAATTACACAATTACCTATGCTGTATTTTAATATACTAGTAAAAACACAATTAGTTTTTTTTTCATGTCATGACCATTATGACCCATGACCATTAACAAAATTTTTTTCCAGATCACCATTATCACTGCTATTTCTTATATAAAGAATTGAACATGTTGAAAGCCAAATAATTTAAGAAAAACAATGTTTATACAGGATGTAAAATCAGTTTTTGCAGTACACACAAATGTTTCAGTGAACAAAACACCCTGGTCTGACATGAGTGAAAACACTGACAATTGCTGGTGAAATGTCTGTGTTTACACTGACATTTATGAATTGCCAATATATTTCCATGTAATTAACAACAGGAAGCTTGCTGGTGTTTTCACAGACATGTGCTTGAGTATACACTGTGAAATATGTCAGACCTGAGTGTTTTGTAACTGAAACACTTTGTGTGTACATCTGCATGCTAAGCAACAGTTGTTACCTAAGAAATTTTGTAATTTAATTTGCCTGTTTTTTAAAACATATACATAAAATTGAATGGTTTCATTTAAAAAAAACAGGACACCTATATACATTGTACAATTTATCTTTCTCATTAACAGGTACAAGACAAGCAGAGGAAAATTGTAGCCTTCACAAATGACTTGGAAGAAATTGAAGATCGTGTACATGCTATGTCCGAACATCTCAAAAATGTTAGACAAGAGCTTACACATACACAGGTAATCACACAAAAAATGTTAGACAGGAGCTTACACATACACAGGTATGTGCTTACACACATTTCTTACACACATTTTGTAATCAGGAGAAAATGTTACACAAGAGCCCTCTTTAGTGCAAATCAAGTCGACATATTTGGAAGACCAAAAACTTGAATATCTATTAATTCAAAGCTGATACAGAACATTTATTCTAACAAAAAGGCCTAAATAAAAATATTTAGAATCAGTAAAGAATAAACTTTTGCATGAAAATGTGAAGTAAATTTCAGATATAGGCAATACATCTTGGCCAATTGTCAAACTGCAGTTTCATGGTGGAATTTTTCATTATAGCAATATAAAAAGTGATTGGTGATGATTTATTGATTTTTCCCAGTTAAGTAAATCCAATATTTTCACTCTGTGAAATAAAGAATATCTTTTGACTGTACAGGAAGTGATGTCACAATATTATTGTCAATGTAAACATCTAGCGTATTGATATGAAAAATAATCCCTATAAAGTTGCATCTAGAATTAAGTATGTAGACTTGAAAATCTATATAATAATAAATATAACCAAACAACTGTGATGAACATAAAAAATAATGTCACTCCTGTAGAACAGTGCAATGGATTACTTTCGGAACAAGTTCTCAAACTCGAGATCTGCATTGTAATCGGCACTTGTGACATTATTATTTGATATTCATCACGGTGGATTTTTCACGCTATAATTATAAACAAAATACAACATGCACAAGGAAAAAATTATTATTTAAATATTCATTTCTCATTAAATAATTAATCAATTCTCATATATTAACATACATGACCAACTCTGAGAAATAAACCGGCCATTTTCACATGAATTCCGATGGTAATGAGACATATTTTATTAGTATTACAACTCAAATATAAGTACTTTATTCATGTATTTATTTCTTAAAGTTAGTAATCAGTTTTTACATACATGTATGTTTTCTTAATATATTTTTTTAGGGTTTGGTTGGTGCCAGGAAGAAAGAAATCGAAACTGAAGATCATTTGATGAAGATTGCTGAGCGTGAAGAAGGTCGTCTGAAACAGGAAGTCCAGAAACTGAGCAAAGAAATCGAGGAACTGAAAGAAAAGAAAAATATGTTTGAGGTAATATCTTATAGTTAGCAGAAGTTTGAGTTACACCAGCCAAAATATTTGTTTTTAATCAAAATTGCATTAACATTTTTGCTGACATATACAAAGTTCAAAGGGCAACAGGTTTGTCAGGGGAAATATTTTTTTCCAATAAAAAATAGGAATGTGACGTACTAGTAATACCTGTATTGTTTTTTTTTAACTTGAGAATTTTTTAACATGTTTAATAGGATAATTGCCAAATTTGTTATTTACATAATATATGTAGGTTTAGAATAAACAATGATAATATTCAGTTGCAAAATTAAATACATTTACAGGAGGGCCTAAAACAAAATTGTTGTGTTTCCGGTTGGTTGACCGACCCTAGTCTAGACCCCCGACTAAAAGTTTTTTATTCCAACTTCAAAAAAATAAAAAAGTTTGGATGCCCGACCGACCACGTTTTCATTCCCAATTGCAAAACTGCCGATTTTTAGAGCGATATGACAATTTCATTAGATATTGTTCATATCTGAGCGTATTAATTGATCAAATTATGTCTGGTAATGCTATTTACTCATCAAAATCGAAGAGAAAAGCCAAGAAAATTTGTTTTTGTGCCATTGTTTTCGACTTCCGGTTACAGTTAGTTCTGGAAAGGAAACGGTATATTTTCCGGGTCACCCTAAATTAGCGACCGGAATCGTGCAAATCAAAAAGAAATCGATCTGAAGGGGAAAAAAATAAAAAAATAAAAAATAAAACTGACCTACCGACCCAAATTTTTCAGAGGACCATAACTGGAAACACAACTAATTTTTTTTAGGCCTAGTCAGATAAGAAAAAAAATAAAATTATAAAAAGTTTACTTTCTTAATTTGAAGTTCTCACATTATTCTTATTTTTATTTTCAGAACAATATTTTCAAACAAACTCAGAAATTAGAAGAAATGAAGTCCCAAATGAATTGGGACCAGCAAGCCTTAGAAGCTTGGCTAGAGGAATCTGCACGTAAAGATGAAGATGCTATGGCTATACAAAAATATACAAGACACGATGAAAGCAAAATTAAGGTGAGATTTAATTGTAATTCCAAGTTTATATATTTCTGCATGACCTTGATTTTGGGAACACAGAACCTAATGAATTTTTACAAGTAAGGGTGACAAGACCATTTTTGAGATTGGTTATTTTTAAGTTTGGGAAATCAGCATGGCCCTATTTTAAGGTCAGGAAATTTGGAAGAAAATGCCATTGAGATACAGGAAAAGGATGTTTTTGGACAGGAGAAATCAGGATTTTAATGTTGAAATTTATAACAGGATTGGCAAAAATTTGTTTCTAAAATAGATAAAGACACAAACTTGATTATACTTGATTGTACATTCATGGGAAATAAGCAAACAATAAGGATCATTCAATTACACACTCTGCACCTTCAAATTATACATTTATAACAATTTTGAAAAATAATTCCGGGATCAGGATTTTTCTCAAAATAGGTACCAGATTTCAGGAGTTGATCATTTTAAGGATGGGAAATCAGGATAACACCACTTTTTTCCCCACCCATCCACCCAAATTCCCCAAGATTAATTGTATATTTATAATCTTTTTTTGAACACCAGCATGGTAGATTCATCACTACTTAGGTAAGAATATTGTAAAGTTACCAAAATTTTGATAACAAGAATGAGTGGAAGATTTTCTATATGGGACAAATGTGAACAGTTTCAAAATTCTTTCCTTATTATGCTTATCAGATTCATGTTTCCTTTGTTTTTTTATATAAAGCTTTTTGAGTTGTCGAGTTGTTGGTAAGTTTATAAAGTCGAATTATGATTTGCTCATCTAGATATATACATGTATTAATCTATTTTGTGTGTGGAAATTAGTAACCATGGTTTCTGTGTAGTGTAACAAAGTTTTTACATGTGAACATTTATTCAGGAATTCAGTTTTGTAATTACACAGGAAAAAAGAATTTCTGATGTTCAGAAGTGTGGCTTATTTGGAAATTTTTTTCGGGTATTTAACACACTCCAATAATTTTACAGGAATTGTCTCTAAGAATGGAAAGATTAACTGATGAAAACAATGCCAAAAGGAAAGTTCTGGATCATGAGACTACACAAACCTTGACGGCACAGATTGAACTGGACAAAACTGCTGAGGACTTCAGAAAAGCTCACCAAGAAAGACAGGAAATTATACAACAATGGGAAAATACTTTGGAACAAATGCAAAGAAGAGATAAAGAAATGGACTTGCTAGCAGCAGTAAATAATTTTCACTTCTCCTTTTCTTCGGGCATCTAAAGTAACTTTTATTTGGTTTCGTCTGGAACTTGTCTGAAATGAATTTTTACTTGTCAAAAAAATATAGAATTTTATTTGATTTTTTTCACTTGTCCCGTGGCCAAAATGTCCTACATTTTACTTGTCTGATTCCAATATGGACTTGTAGGGACAGGTCAAACAAGTCTTAAGGTTAAAGGCCCCCTTTTCAGTTCAATGTTAAACCTATGGAAATTTTATGTAAATTCCCCAGCCTTAACGGCTTCTTGGTTCTTCACCAAACTTCGTTTTCAGATAGCTGTTTCATTTATGCATACAAAGCTACCATTCGTTACAAGTATTATCAACAAATAAATGAGTTATTTATGATAATCATTATAAAAAACGGCAAATCATTCGAACAGACCGCATTTTTATCCCAGAAAACATCCAACTACCACAATATTGTAATGGTTTGATATTCAGCAATTCTGATCTACTGTCCACATATTTGTGGGGCACATTCAGTCATGCCTTCATTTGGTACTTTCAGTCCATTGTGACATGTTTGTTCTTTGGTCACTCAGTGTTTACAGACAGACATAATGGGCAGTGATTTGTTCTACTGTTCTGGCAAATTTACGGTGAATGGGATGTGAAATAGATATGTTTTAGCTATATCGTGTATCACTACATGTGTATGTACGATCGAGCAACACATGGAAATGGACATGTGATGCTTCGCTTCGATCGTATATTTATACCTTTTCGGGCACTGTCATTGTGTTTCGGGTGAATGGGCCAACTCAATGTATTTGTTTGACAATACCTATGTAGCTTTTCTAGCGAAATATTTCATTTTAAACCCAGTTTACATCTCTGAAGTGCACAGTGTCACCGGCTTGTCTGATTACATTCTGGCAATACACATTTTAGTCACTGCGCATGTCAAGGCGGAGGAATTTCATCCGGTTGGGAGAATTTGCTGTAGCACATAAAAATTGTCAATAAAATATATAAAAAATACATATTAACACAAATCGAAACAAAAAGCTAGTAAAACAGGTTGTTTTATGAACATTTATTCCAATTTTGTCCTATAGTTGACTGAAAATAGTGATTTCAGACATATCTGTTGATTTCGCGCCGCTAGCATCTGTAGCTATGGTGAATGTTGGAATCTAGCAATTGCTATGGGTGATAGCGATCTGAGTATATAAGGCGCGCACCTTCAAAATCTGGGTCTTTCTGATAGTTCTCCACTGCAGACTGGCAACCATTACTCCTGGCAGCGCCAAAGGTACAGAAAACTTTATATTTTATTTAATTTAAATGCTGAGATTAGCATTTTATATACTCTTATAGTATATGTACAGAGAGACCAAACACAAATTCTTGAAATGATGCTTTTTATTATTGAATAAGCTGTTTGCTGAAATGGAGCACTGAACGATGTCTATTGCTTTATATTTGGTTACGGGAACTTACATGAGATAAGTTAGATTTGCTAAACTGAATGTTTAGCTGAGAATCTTGGACATAGTTCACATTATTATAAAAGTCGTCTTTAACCAAGATATTTTGGTAATAACAAATAATTTTATTTGTTACTTTAGTGCACAAACTGAATGTTTGACTGTGTGACACAATTTATGTCTCTTCAACTTGTAGTCATGAATTTTGGTCGGTAGTCACGAATTTTGGCCAATTACAAGTTATATTGTCGCTAAACTGAATGTTTAGCCCACTGAAGTTAGAAGTCAATCTTGAATCCAGGGTTCCGGGTTACTGAAGATGTTATCTTACAAATAACTGCTATCGTTTTACTCAGTTAATAAAATTTGTAAAACATATATTGTATCCATTGTCTTTGAAACTTATGTGGACCCCTAGTCAGTCCCGTCCATGTTATCCATTTCGCCCAAGATTGAACGTTATCCATGTCGCCCAAGGTTGGTTTGTGACTTATAATTTATGTGTCCCCACGCTACCCTAGACCGTGACAATATTTTCAAGATTTTTTTCTGCAAAATCATTAAATTTGTAGATACTAGCATAAAATATTGGTAGCTTTGCATGGGCAATAACCTCAAAAATTTGCAGATAAATTTTTGGAATGAACCAACAAGCCATTAAGGCTGGGGATTTTACACAAAATTCCTATAGGTTTAACATTGAATTGAAAAGGAGACCTTTAACCTTAATGTTGACAAAATATTATGGTTCATAAAGAGAAAAAAATGATTTGATTTAGTAATAACCGATCATTATAGTCTTGTATTTGGTTTGTCCAAACATGATAATAAATATAGAGGATCTAAGATAATTGAAGATAAAGTATATTATATTAGTAACAATGCTCAGATACCCCATGCTTGTAGATCATGTTTACACTAGCTTTTATTCGAATCGATCGTTATTTGAAATAATCTTACATAATATATATTTGATGGGAAATTATTCAGAAAAGTTTTTAATATGTAAAATTACACAACAAAGGATCTTACTGTTGTATACTGAAGTAATATTATACAATTATGGTCTTTTGTAGAGGTCGATATGAGTTTTAATAGACCTAAAAATTAATATTGACCGACGCCGGAGGCGGAGGTTAATATTAGGATTTTTAGGTCTATTAAAACTCATATCGACCGATACAAAAGACCATAATTGTTTTATTACATAATAATAACATGCATCATCTTACTTGGTAATTGTAGGGGTTTTCAACGATTTTTTTTCAGGATAACATATCTTGTAAAATTGTCATTGGTAGTTGTACATTTGTACTTACTTTTCAGTGTGCTTTCCAATCTCTTCATACAAAGATTCATGCATCAAGAAACTATCAGTACATTATTTTAGGTCCATGACATTTTTATTTGATTTATATATATGTACAAAAACAACATGTAATATGTACTGTACATGAAACATTTAAAGAAAATCAATCGATTCTGCACCATGTACAAGTCTCCCCCCTAGTTTTGATTTTTCCATGTAATAAATAAATCATGAGAATTAGAAAGTACATCCTTTTAGTAAAACCAACCTTGCGTTACTCCGTTTGAAATTCCTGTGATAAGACAAGAAGAAATTTGCAGAACTACTAAAACGCATACCCCGACTGTGTATCGCATGTTCTTAGTTTCGATCACCTTCCGGGTATTTGTAAATAGCAGTCTACTTGTTGCAAAATGCTTCTGATGTGAATAGAGAACAACAAACGTGTCCTTCTAGCCCAACGCCATTTTCTGCTTTCGATATTTGGTCCTGAACATACATTTAATACGGCAATTCTGATTGGCCGAAAGTCGCGTGACCGCATGTAATTCTGTTTTTCATTGGCCATTTAAGATGGCGAGTCAATATCGTTTTTAAGCAGACCTGAGAAATGAAAGTGAAAGTAAAAGCGAGTCAATTCGATTTTTAATTGAATATCATGTGACAGGTTTTCATCCAATAAAATAAAACTATTATGTAATAAAGCTGTTTGATGACAAGAATAGTTATAGAAATACAACATCTTGAAAAGGCGATATGGTTGTGTTACATATTTTTTCAGGAATGTAAAATTAATGAAGTAGGTTTTTTCATGAACTTGCCATTTAGAAATAGGAAATGATTCACTTAAAATAGATATCAGTGATGGTCTTAACCCCTGAATTTTTAATTGATATTTAATATTTATTTTCTAATGTCTAATTTCAAGTTGATCAGAATGTAATGTATGAAATATTTTTACTGATGAAAAGTGTTGTTGATGATATTTAATGTTTATTTTCTGTAGCAACTAGCAAGAGTAAAAGGAGAAGTCAGGAAACGTGATGAAGCAATTAAAGAGAAACAGCAATTCTTAGAAAATGAACTGGAGAATAATAGAGAACAAGAAAAGAAAATATCTGTTGCTGAGAGAATTGCTGCCAAAACTAGAATAGATTTACAGGAAGCAGAGACAATGAGAATTCAGTTTAGTGATGAGGTAAATGGTACAATATTTTTAGTACTGGTATATGCTCTTTCAGGCAGATGCTGATATGTTGAATGCTGTATATTGGTATATTGAATAAACCATATGTGTGATACTTCTTTTTATTAGATTTTAGTATATTAGCTGTACATATTTATATTAACTGTCTCTTTAGTCCATTTGGACTCTTTGACTTACCCATACAGATTTTAGATTGATCTGAAAACTGAATTTAATTCCACTTTCTTGTTTTGAAATGTAATAAATACACATTCAGTGATTTACAAAAACATAAGTTAGCAATGTAAACAGCTATCAGTTTTGAGCATTGTGTTGTAAATATAGTCTCTAACATTGTTTCCAGTTTATTACGTATATTTCTCACATCGAGATAGTTAAATTTTCACATTTTAAAGTTCGAGGTTTATCCGAGAACTTTAAAATGTGAAAATTTAACTATCTAGATGTGAGAAATTATCGTAATAAACCGGAAAACAATGTTAGAGATTTTTTCTCTAATTCCTACTCAATTTATTTGACGTAAAGCGATCACCGTAGTCTCCAGTCTCAAGTATGCCGCCATTTTGTTGTTATCATCGTCGCTATGTGTATCATTGCGCCTCTGATTGAAAGGGGTGTTGGATGTAATATTTTTGATAAAAAATGTCATATTATCAATAAATTGAGTTATCTTAGTCATAAAATGTAAAAATCAATTCGCTAGACAATGATGCAGATGTTAATTTCATCAACATCCGGTTGCACTATTTCTTGAAACTGACACGAGACAACCAATCAGCAAGTGAGATCAATGTCTAAACATGTTGATTATTAAGTTCATCTAACATCATTTGGGAAGTATTTATTTTGAACAAGAATTAGAGAAAATAACAAAATACATGTACATAATAATATCAATAAACTTTTGTTCATCCAATAGCCATTATGACAATAACTAAATACTGAACTTGCTGTTAATTTTGATTCTGCATATGGCCATTTCGACAACTTATGTCTCTTCAGTGCAGATAATATCTAAAATTTAGAAGACCATAAACTCAAAGATAATTAAAACTGATAGAGAACAAATAGCTAATATGATCTAAAAGGAAAGCCAAAATCCGCTAAGGACAAAGCTTTTCATGAGGGAGATACTCCTAAGGTTTCAACAAAATCTACAAAAACTTTGGTATTGCAAGTTTCTAAATAAAATCAGCTTTCAGTTCAGCACCTGGCCCAGTGGTAACAAATAACTAAATACGGAATTAACTATTAATTTACTGACAATATGTCACAGTATATGGCAGCACAAATGAAAACTGAAAAAAAACCAACAGAACTGGATATGAAACCACAAAAATAAAGCACTAGCACTAAATGTCTACACATGATGTTGAATTGTTTTATAAATGTTTAACAAAGATATATTATGTTAAATATAAGCAGTGTATGTTTTCTTTAATCAAACTGCACATATGTATATTTACAGTTAGATGCATTGAAGCGAACAGTTGATCGTACTGCCACTGACCTTGAGGTTTGTAGGTCACAAGTTACACAGTTGAAGAAAGATGTTGGTGATAAAACTGTGAAGTAAGATAGAGCTGTTCTAAAACTTTTAACCATACTTTAAAATATTTTTTTATTATTGCAAAAAAAAAAGGTCTTGGGCCAAATAGAAAATTTATTCCTTTAACATGCTCTAGCTTGGATCATAAAATTATGTGCATTAGTTCATGAATTTTAGAAATAGTTCATTAATTTTAAAAATTAAAAAGTGTAAGGTCATACTATTTTGTTAGAAAGAATTTATTCTGAACTTTTTATGGCAGAATGAAAATTTCATGAAAATTAAAATATTTATACATGTATATGGAAGATCATTACTTTCTACCATTCTTGGCATTTGATTAAAATGTTTATGCAACTTACCAGTTTTACAAATATTTTAAGAGAGAAAAAATTATCTTGCAGCTAGGTTGTGATTTTAATAATACATGTATCTTATTTCTTTCAATAGTAAAATTTCAGTTTTAACACACTAAGTTGAAAAGTACCAAGTCAGGACCATTGCAGTTGACAATTTTTGGTGGTTTTCACCTGATTTGTCTTTTTGTCTCATGGACTTCAGATCTTGACAACTCTGTTTGTAAAAAATTACTACCCCCATTTAAATTTTTCTATCTGTTTGAAGAAATATAAAAACACTCCTATTTACAACAAACTTGACAAAATGCCATGCTTATCATGATTTAAGGCAATGTTATCATGATTTACTGTCTCTACATGTATAATTTCTGTAAATGTGGATAATTACGTGGGGGTAATGTTTCAAATGGTCATACCCGAACCTTTCCCATGGTTATAATTTTTCATGGACATTTGATAAGCAAAATTTCCATGTTTGCAGTATGATTTACTCTAACCCTGTACTTTGTTTGAAATAAGCACTTTTTACTTAATACAGATTACAACAAGCAAAAGAATTAAGAGAAACGCTTATAGAAAAATTAAAGATAGCCACGGAATCGACACTTAGTGCTGAAGAGAGAGCTGCTAGAATGGATGAAATGTTACAAGAAGAAGAGAAGAGACAACATGCTATTGATGCAGAATTAAAACATTTACGTGATCTGCAGTTCAGGAAGACGGAAGAACTTCATACATGTAAAGTGAAAGAAAGAAACACAGAAGCTGAAATTCAGGTACTGATGTTTAAACTAAAGATTTTGCAAGGACACTGAATTTTTTTAGCATTACGTATGATTTCAAGCAGTTTTAATCTTAAACTGGAATTCTAAGTCATTAATTTTTTTATGTGATAAATATTGATTTTAGAGATGTTTTTGATGTGCTGAAATACAAAAATTTATATGTTCATGAAGTTTGCAATTTGTTTCTTAATATCAATTCTATTTTTGTTTTGAAAGTTGAAATTTTACTATAGAAAATAGAGCATAAGTAGGGAGATACACATAAAAAGAAACCCAAAATAAAACAAATATTGGTCAGTATTATTATACCCCCGCTTAAGCGGGCGGTATATAGGGATCATGGTGTCCGTTCATTCGTTCGTTATTCCGTCCGCTTAGGGTACACACTTTGTGGCGTCAACTCCTCCTTGACCACTTGGTGGGATTCAATGAAACTTTCACAGAATGTTCAGTACATCATGTCATTTTGCACCATCTATTTCAAATTTTGATTTGATTTTTTTGGGGGAGCCGGGGTATACATTTTGTGAGCTTTGCTAAGTTTTTTTGGTCTTTTCTGTATTCAAATTCATAGGAGAGGAGTAATGTCCTTGGTTTTTGTCTCGCCCTCAACGAAAGGCGCGGAAAGCAAGACATAGGCTTACAATGTATGACGGCGACAGCGTCGACTGCGTAAACTTTGATGTTAAGTTTTTGTGATTAGGTCAGTTTCTCAGTAAATAGTAGTGGTAGTTCAATGATATTTGGTATATAGGTCAGTCTTGGGTAGTACATGTCATTCTGGCAGGTGACTTTTGTCCTTGACCTTAATTTCACGGTCTAGTGGCCACGTTAAGTTTTTCTGCTTAAGTCCATTTCTTAATAACTAGAAGTGGTAGGTTGATAATATTTGGTATGTAGGTTGGTCTTGGGTAGTTCATGTCAGTCTGGCAAGTGACTTTTGTCCTTGACCTCAATATTACGGTCTAGTGGCCACGTTAAGTTTTTCTGCCTAAGTCCATTTCTCAATAACTAGAAGTGGTTAGTTGATAATAATTGGTATGTAGGTTGGGCTTGGGTAGTACACATCAGTCTGGCAGGTGACTTTTGTCCTTGACCTCAATTTCACAGTCTAGTGGCAACGTTAAGTTTTTTGCTTAAGTCCATTTCTCAATAACTCGAAGTGGTAGGCTGATAATATTTGGTATGTAGGTTGGTCTTGGGTAGTACATGTCAGTCTGGCAGGTGACATTTGTCCTTGACCTCAATTTCATGGTCTAGTGGCCATGTTAAGTTTTTCTGCTTAAGTCCATTTCTCAATAACTACCGTTAGAAGTGTTAGGTTGATAATATTTAGTATAAAGGTTGGTATTGGGTAGTACATGTCAGTCTGGCAGTTGACTTTTGTCCTTGACCTCAATTTCACGGTCTAGTGGCCACATTCATTTTTTCTGCGTAAGTCCATTTCTCAATTACTAGAAGTGGTAGGTTGATAGTATTTGGTATGTGGGTTGGTCTTGGGTAGTACATGTTAGTCTGGCAGGTGATTTTTGTCCTTGACCTCAATTTCACAGTCTAGTGAGCATGTTCACTTTTCTGATAAGTTCACTTAGATTTCACATCCAGCAGGGACGGGCAAGACATCTTTTAGGGTCTTCACTTGTTTAGAGAAGTATGGACATTCTGATCTGAACCAAACCTCTTTTTGATAGAGGTTTAGTTTGGCTTTTGCTGTTTTCCAGTTAATACAGGTTCAGAGTGGAAAATCAAAGCTCCGATGGAGCTAAAACTCGAAAGCCCTGAAAATCTACACATGGCAAAACTTCGTAGTCATCCAAAGAACTGCTGCATACGTCTGCATGTATTAAGTTATTCCGTAATACGTGAAAATAATCTGATTGTGTGATTTTGTATGTATGTCCATTTCATTGCTATAAATATATGCAATTCACATATCACAGGTAAAGAAGTATTTTTTTTCATCTTTGACAAATTACTGCGCTGCAGGCTCATTGATCCGAGATATATAAAAAAACCCATTAATTTGATAAACATGCATATTGTTTTCAATTTGATATAACAACACTGTATTCAACTCGAGAAAATGAAGAAATATAACTTAAATGCACAATGTATACGATTTTGAAAGAAACTTGCGCACTATATTTTATCGGAAGCATGAAGATCATCTTTTAGAGCTGTTAATAGGCTTGAAGCCTCACATGATTTTTTCTTGTCATTTTAACAACTGGTATAAAAGTTCCTCAAGTTTTTGGTTTAGGCCATACAAAGTTTATTAATTGGTTCTTTGGCCATTTTTTCATGAAACAGATGAGAGAGGGAGGTGATTTTTTTTTTTCTTTATATTTGCAAAAAAAAAAAATAGATGAGACAGCATTTTACATTGTAATAAACCAACAAAAATTGGGGGTGTGATTTGTTTTTTTTATTTTGTTGAAATGGGAAAAATAAAGTCAATTAGGGGCTTTTTTTCAATCCCCCAACTAGATGAGAGGGAGCCAAAGAATCAATACATTAACTTTGCTTGGCCCTAGTTCAGCTCAGAAACATTTCACTTTTTATGTGTGAAAATATCAGCTGTGTTGAATTGTACACTTCTTTCCTGAACTAGCAAAGTTAGATATCAAACATACAAATAACAATAGTCATGACTTTGTAAAAGAAATACAAAAAAATGAAAGTATAAGGTCTGTAAAGCTCATTTAATTTTGGAACTTCCTACTACATAATTTTTACCCGGAAGTTGCATTTTTAACAAAAAAATGATGTTTCAAGCAAAAAGGTAGGACATCATAATCCTGCAACGTCATATTGCACAGGAAATGTTTTCAAAGTGCAATTTTATCATGATTTCTGGGGTGTCACGTGATGAGACTTACATACCCTATTAAGGAAAAGAAATCAGAAAACATATTTTCAGCAGTAAAAGCATTTTCCTTTCATTAATTTCAGGGAAGCCAAGCTGCTATCAAGAACCTCAACAGTAAAATTGGTAAACTGGATACTGACTCTCTGAAGCAACAAGAGATTATATACAACCAGGACTTTGCTGTACAACAGTTAGAGAGACGTATTAATCGTCTGAAAGGGGAGAGAAGTAATGAAGAAAAGGTTGCATTGGAGCAGAAAATAAAGGAGTTGACAGATGACCTTGAACAAAAACAAAATACTCATACATTGTTGACTCTTCAACTTAAAAGACTTCAGGTAAATGTTGCAATAACAAAAGTACCTAACAAAACTGTTAAAAGCCAAAGTCTAAGGCCATAAAAAAATAATTTATTGGTTCACAGGCCCTCCCTCATCTAGTTTGAGGCTTGAAAAAAGCCCCTCATTGACCCTATTTTTTGCCATTTCAATAAAATAAAAACAAAAAATCACCTCCCTCACTACATTTTTGGTGGTTTTTACAATGTAAAAAGCTGCCTCATCTATATTTTGGCAAATAAAAAGATAAAAAAAATCACCTCCCTCCCTCATCATTTTAAATGAAAAATTGCCTGAGAACCAATTAATTAATTTTGTATGGCCTAAGAGGCAAAAAGACAAAGCAGGTGGAGATCCACCAGAAAAATTGTCTAATTAAAATTTTTATTTTGTAGACTATCAAAAATAGGAAATTGACATAAATTAAATTTTGGTCATTCTAATACTTGCTGTTTAACATATTTCTTTGATATTGAGGATAAACTATAATTCTTCTTTAAATTTTGTGTAAAAACTAAAAAGAAAAATATATTTTACAGATTTGAATCTACAAAAATTGAAATTCATACTGCAAATTTTATATACACATGTATATGTATCTTTACAAGATAAAAATAAGTCAAAGAAACGTTTTACAGATATTCTTAGTATATTGATTTCTTATGATAATTCATTATTATTTTTTTCTACCCAACAGGATGACATTAGAAGAGTAAGGAGAGAGTTAGAGAAGAGTGGAGGTGAAAAAGGAGACTTGACAAGCAAAATAGAGGAACTCAATTTGTATAATGACAGTTCAGAGAGAGAATTGAAGAAAATTATACAGAACAAACAGGTATGACTAACTTATTTGAGGAGTACTTTGGATGAGTTCATTTTTAGCTTACCTTCTGTCCGTCGTCCGTTCGTCCGGCATAAACTTTTCATTCAAAGATCTTCTCCTCTGAAACCACTGGGCCAATTGGAACCAAACTTGGTCACAATAGTCCTTGGGTGGTTCCCTTTAAAAATTGTATCCGGCATGTCCGTACATAATCCAAGATGGCGCCAGCAGGGAACATAGTTTTAACATTGGACCCAATGGGAAAGACATTCAAAGATCTTCTTGTCAGAAACAACCAGTCCAATTATAACCAAACTTAGTCACAATGGTCCTTAGATGGTCCCTTCCAAAAAAGGTATCCGGCAGGTATGTACCTAAATCCAAGATGGCCGCTAGCGGGGAACATAGTTTTAACATTGGACCCTATGGGAAAACACATTCAAAGATCTTCTTCTTAGAAACTACCTGCCCAATTATAACCAAACTTAGTCATAATGGTTCTTAGATGGTCCCATCCAAAAATGGTATCCGACAGGTCCGTACCTCATCCAAGATGGCCACCAGCAGGGACCATAGTTTTAACATTGGACCCTATGGAAAAGATATTCAAAGATCCTCTTCTCAGAAACTACCAGTCCAATTATAACCAAACTTAGTCACAATGGTCCTTAGATGGTCCCTTCCAAAAAAGGTATCCGGCAGATCCGTACCTAATCCAAGATGGCCGCCAGTGGGGAACATAGTTTTAACATTGGACCCTATGGGAAAGACATTCAAAGATCTTGTCAGAAACTACCAGTCCCATTATAACCAAACTTATTCACAATGGTCCTTAGATGGTCCCTTCCAAAAAAGGTATCCGGCAGGTTTGTACCTAATCCAAGATGGTCGCCAGTGGGGAACATAGTTTTAACATTGGACCCTATGGGAAAGACATTCAAAGATCTTCTTCTCAGAAACTATCAGTCCAATTATAACCAAACTTAGTCACAATGTTCCTTAGATGGTCCCTTCCAAAAAAGGTATCCCGCAGGTCCGTACTTAATCCAAGATGGCTGCCAGCGGGGAACATAGTTTTAACATTGGACCCTATTGGAAAACACATTCAAAGATCTTCTTCTCAGAAACTACCAGCCCAATTGTAACCAAACTTAGTCACAATGTTCCTTAGATGGTCCCTTCCAAAAAGGTATCCTGCAGGTCGGTATCTCATCCAAGATGGCCGCCAGCAGGGAACATAGTTTTAACATTGGACCCTATGGAAAAAACATTCAAAGGTCTTCTTCTCAGAAACTACCTGTCCTATTAAAACTAAACTAAGCCACAATGGTCCTTAGATGGTCCCTTATAAAATAGGTATCCGGCAGGTCTGTACCTCATCCAAGATGGCCGCCAGCGGGAACATAGTTTTAGCATTGGACCCAAGGAATATACATTCAAAGATCTTCTTCTCAGAAACTACTAGTCCAGTTAGAACCTCTGCCCAAATTTTTGAATTTTTATTTGAATTGTGGTCTGATTGTTTTGATTTCAGCAACATGTATTACCCTGATTATAAGGGGAACCCCTGCCCAAATTTTTTTTGAATGGTGTTCTGTTATGGGTTGTAATGGATGGTGGAGCTTTCTGTTGCCATGGAAACAAAACAAGAACACTGTTATTTTAGGAAAAAAAAGTATTCTGCTAAATTTTGTGTTTTGTTTTTCCTATTGGAAATGCCCTTTATTTATGTCAGCCATAGTCCAGGTGAGCGATACAGACTCTTGAGAGCCTCTTGTTAAATTAATTAACATAATTTGTTTAGGCTCTAAATGAATTAAATATGATAAAAATGCAAAATTTTTCAAAATTTTAAAGGGGTAATCAATGACTGTGGAAAATACTGCGTAAAAATAAGTTAATGTTTTAATTCAAGATAATTTTATTAAAAATCAAAGCTCTTATGTATAAGGATTGATTGACTTGAAATTAAATTATTGATTAAAAAACAAAAGTGGTGATAAAAAATTTGTCGGTTAAATTGATATGAAAAACTCTTCTTTATGAAAAATTGCACAAAACTTCAAAAACATTAAACCAGTCAAATTTGTTGTATATATGATATAATCTACTTCCATAAAATTTTACCACCATTACTTAGATTTAACTTCTTTTATTTAACAAGAATTATAATGTTCAAATGTAAAGTGATTTCCAGACAAAAAGTTCGGAATAAATAAGTTTATTTATGACTCTTATTTATCATGATTTCTCCTTCTAATAATAATTCTTTTAATATATGACACTTTGCTCTTCTTTTCAGGATATGATGGTCGACCAAAATATTTTGAAACTTGAATTGAAGAGAATACGTGAAAATCTGAACGACAAGTCTGATGATGTCCTTAGTCAAGAGAAACGTAGACTTCAACTTGAAACTGTAAGTATATTTGAATAGGATGAAAAACAACACAATATTAATTTTTTTATTCTATACCTTGAACCATTTTTCTTGTCATACTTTAGCAAGTGTTAGAAGCGATTCAATAAATATGTCCCTACCATGTGTTTGTGACTTACATAATTTTATCTTCTATCAGAGTTTCTGTTTTAGAATAAACAGATTGTCATCAAATTTACAATGAAACATGCTAAAACTGTGTAGATTCATGAAATTCACAATATTTGTCATATTTTTACAAAGAAAATATCAGTGATTGATATAGAAAATCAACAAATCAGTCACAACATCACGTCATTTGACCCTGCAAAGAAGGTCAGGCTGGGACACATTTATTGAATGGACCCTAATCGTCTTTCAAAATTTGTAACATGCATGTTAATGTTTTAAAACATTGAAAATTATCATGTCATCAAATGTACATATTTTATAAGAAAAATAACATGAACACATTTGATACAAAACTCCCTGAAACTGAATGTTACTCCATCAGACATACAAAAACCTACTTAAAAGCATTTGAAAACCCACCCTAACTACCAGTCATGTATTAAAAACAAACTCAAAAGCTGGTAAAAGAAATAAGACATTCAAAAACAAGTTTTATTATCCCCTCGCCCAACGGAGTTGGGGAGGGGATATAGCATCTCGCCCGTCCGTCCATCCGTCCGTCCGAGTGTCCGTCTGAGTGTCCGTCCGAGTGTCCGTCCGTTCGTCTCACCTCAGGTTAAAGTTTGCGTTAAGGTTCATATCTGACAAATTACATGTGGCATATCAATCATCTTTGGTCAGTGGATGCGTCTTGGAGAGTGATGCTGCTTCAGATGATAATTTTGTCACTCTGACTTACATTTCGTGACGCTTCAATGACTCAGATTAAAGTTTGTGTTAAGGTTCATATCTGAGATACTATGTGTGGCACATCAATCATCTTTAGTCAGTAGATGTGTCTTGGAGAGTGATGCTGCTTCAGATGATAATCTACATTTTACGCTTCAATGACTCAGGTTAAAGTTTGTGTGAAGGTTCATATCTGAGATACTACATGTGGCACATCAATTATTTTTGTTCAGTGGATGCGTCTTGGAGAGTGATGCTGCTTCAGATGATAATTGGGTCACTCTGACCTACATTTTATGCTTCAATGACTCAGGTT
>MJUU01051813.1:15134-45577 GCA_002080025.1 Modiolus philippinarum | reverse complement strand
AATTTGGTTTCCAAATAGATATTGATGTAGTAAAGATATAATTGTTGTTGACTGCCATTTACCAAATGATGTCTCGACTTCAAAACTGGTGTCGAAAGTGGTCCTTAGCAAGACAATTTGTCAAAAAAGCCCAACAAAGATGTACAGTAAAACATGATCAGACTTAAAATAGAGTCCAAGTTAATGGTGGTGTTTGCTCTACCAAAGTGTGAGAGACTGAAGTTCAACTGTATAATTTACAATGTTAGCTTGATTGTGGCAACTGAAAGCCAGGTGAGCGATATAGGCTCCAGGGAGCATCTGGTTATAGTTTGGCAACAGATTTCTTACCGTTTCCTAGCTACAAGTGGTCAAAGAGGCCAAAATTGCAATTTTTCTAAATATGTCAAATCGTTATTTTCATCGGATTTTGATGGGATTTTTTTCTTTGGATTCCTCTTGACCTAAGCTTTGTGTTATGTGCCAACAGATTTGGCTTAGCTCTTACTGTTTCCGAGCTATGAGGGGGTCGTAGGGGCAAAAATTGCTATTTTTAGTTCGCCTCAACGAAGTTGAGGGGGACTATTGGAGTACCCCTGGCGTCCTCGTCCACATCCGCATTTGGGTATATATCTTAGTAACTATGCAGTGTAGGGTCATCAAACTTTGCATGCAGGTGCATCTAGGGTTAACTCACAGCCTCCAAGATTAGGTCTCTGACCTATATTTTCCGCTTGAGTGGCTTGCATTCAAATTTACATTTTAGTTCATATCTCAGTTACTATACATAGCACAATAATCTAACTGTGCATATGCATGCATCTCTGATGGTAGGTCAGCATCCAGGCAAAATTAGGTCACTTTGACCTATGTTTTCCACTTGAGTGACTTACATTCAAGTTTAGGTCCGAGTTGATATCTCAGTCACTGTACATGGTAGGATCATCTAACCTTGCACGTGCATGCATCTCTGATGGTAGGTCAGCATCCAGGCAAAATTACGTCACTTTGACCTATATTTTCCGCTTGAGTGACTTACATTCAAGTTTACGTCCGAGTTGATATCTCAGTCACTGTACATGGTAGGATCATCTAACCTTGCTAATGCATGCATCTCTGATGGTAGGTCAGCATCCAGGCAAAATTAGGTCACTTTGACCTCATTTTTCTGCTTGAGTGACTTACATTCAAGTTTACGTCCGAGTTGATATCTCAGTCACTGTACATGATAGGATCATCTAACCTTGCTAATGCATGCATCTCTGATGGTAGGTCAGCATCCAGGCAAAATTAGGTCACTTTGACCTCATTTTTCTGCTTGAGTGACTTACATTCAAGTTCATGTCAGGGATCAGATCTCATGTACTGTACATGGTAGGATCATCTTTCATTTGCATGTGCATGCATCTGTGATGTTAGCTCAGCATCCAGACAAAATAAGGTCACTTAAGCCTACTTTTTACTCATGATTGACTTACATTAATGTAAACATCCAAGTTCATAGCTCAGTAACTGTACATAGTTAGTTCAGGTAACCTTGCTAATGCATGCAATTTTGATAGTATGTCGGCATCCAGGCAAAATTTGTTTGCTGCGACAAAGCGCCACAACGAGGCGAACTTTGTAATCGTTGATTACCTATGTTTTTAAATATATAAAATCCTTAATTTTCATCGGATTTCGGTGGGATTTTTTTCTTTGGATTCCTCTTGATCAAAGCTTTCAGTAGTATGCCAGTGGATTTGGCTTAGCTTCAGTAGTATTTCAAAGGATTTTGCCTAGCTCTTACAGTTTCTGAGGTACAAGGGGTCAAAGGTGCCAAAATTCCGATTTTTCTAAATATGTAAAATCTTTTTTTATTTTTCATCGGATTTTGATTGAATTTTTGAAATATGTGAAATCTTCACTTGTTGAAATATCAGTGGTCGACATGCTGTGGTCGTATCATGCTGCTCTTGGCATAGGCCTTTATTATCCACAAGTCGTCAAAAAGCTTTTTTTCCCCTACTGTATTCCTCGTATTAAGTGCCCCTGTTGCTATAAGTGCCCCCACCCTTAATTTCGTTTGAAATCCTAAAGCGCCCCTCAAAATTCCAACTAGAAACCGTAATTTCCCCATTTATTTCATACCTTCTCTGTCATTGATTTGTTTTTCATTAATTGTGCATGCATACCATCCGAGTTTCCGGTTGTAAACAATCGAGTTATTATGTTTTTCGTTTGCATAACTGATCCGCCCTATACTTTTCCTCTCTATGTCAAAGATTTGGATAGTTGAAGCATTTTTACATTGATTACATTGTGTACTTATGAAACATCGAAGAATTTCATTACAAGAGCTTCGTTTTGGAACATGGTTTTTGTCCTACTTAATAAGCGACCCCTCCCCTTTTTCAAATTATCTTAGCGCCCTGGGCACTTAATACGAGGAATACGGTAATTACTTTGTCAAGCTACTTTCTGTGTCCATCTAATTATTGTGTCGAGCTTTTCACTGTGTCCAAATTCACTTTAAACTACACTTGCTCAAATTTCAGTGGTTGACATGCTGCGGTGGTATCATGCTGCGCTCATCGTAGCCCTTTATTGACCAAAAGGGGTAAGCAATTCTGCATACTTTCTGTTGTCATGTTTTGTCATGGTTATTTTTTTTAACACTCTGTCTACTTTTATTGTCTCACCCGCGATGAAAGAGACATAGCTGTTATAAGTATGACAGCAATGGCTACGTAAACTCAAAATCTTTTATAGAACCCTTTATGGTAGCTTACGGTGAATGATATTTGGTATATAGCTTGGTCTTGGTTAGTACATGTCAGTCTGCCATCTTGCCTTTGACCTTGACCTCAATTTAATGCTGTAGTGAACATGATTAATTTTTTCTGATTAAACAAGTTTCTCAATAACTGTAAGAGGTAGGGCATAGTATTTGGCTTGTAGGTTGCTCTTGGATAGTGCATATTAATTTAGATCTTGACCTTAATATCATGGTCTAGTAAACATTGTAAAGTTTAGATCTGATTCTGAATAACTGTAGGTGGCAGGGCAATAACGTGTGTTATGTAGGTTGCCCTTAATTTGGTACCATATGTTTTTTTTTCTGTGATGTAAATTACAGGGTCTATTGAAATTGTTAAGATTCTCAGTATCTGTGTGTTGAAGTTGATACTTGGTATGTGAATTGGTCTTTGCTAGGACATGACAGTTGACCATTTGACTTATGTTTGTGACTTCAAGTTCATGATCTATACCGAATTTGTTTTGTTTTACTGATTAGGCCAGTTTGATTTTTCTCATCAAGCAGGGATTGGATGGGACATCTATTAGGGTCCACTCTTGTATGTCTTTTTATATAATAAAGTGATAATTCCAGCCTCTTCAATTTTTCCAATCAATTCCATTTTTGGGTCATAATTTTTTGCTTGTATCTGTAGCAGTGATATTGTATTTCACATTAGGTCTGATTTAAATGAGTTTTGATGTGTGAGGAATTCTAAGGTGTGTACTGTCAGATACTGTAGAGTTTTAAGTATTCTGATGCAAAATCGCGAAATCGAGAAGGCAAAAACGTGTAAGCGAAAACGCGAAAACATGAAGTGAAATTCATTTCGCGTTTTCATGATTTTGCCTTCTCGATTTCACGTTTTCGCTTTCGCGTTTTCGCCTTCTCCATATCGCGTTCTCGCTCTGTGGAAAGTGAAAGTAGAAAATTCGAAAACGCGAAATGGCCGCATCTGGCCACCATATAACTTATTTAGTATGTAGCTAGGTCTTCGGTAGTACATGTCAGCTTGGCATATGTCAGGTTTCTCTGATTAGGTCAGTTTATATTTATATAGGTCAGTGATATTTAGTATATAGGTTTTTCTCGTGTATTACATGTCAGTCTGACATATGACTTCTGTCCTTGACCTAAATCTCATGATTTATAACAAAATACCGAAGTTACTGTCAATTTATTTTCTGCATATACACATTTTGACAACTTTCATCGGTGCAGATAAAACCAAAACATTTGGAAATCCATTACCTGAAAACGTACAAAAACTTATAAAGAACAAATAACCAAAAGGATCTAAATAAAAAAGCTAAAATCCAGCTAAGAACAGAGGTATGCATGAAGGAGATACTCCTTAGTTTTAAGCAAAATTATGTAAAAGTTAGATATTGCAATTTCAATAAAATCGGTGTTCGGGTCAGCACCGAAGTACAGACTACATGGTTGGTGAATGCCTTCAGGACTAACAGTTCACCAGTAGTGGCATCGGCCAAATGGTAATAAATAACAAAATACCGAAGTTACTGTTAATTTATTTTCTGCATATTCGTATTTCCACAACGTACGTCTCATCAGTGCAGATAAAACCAAAACATTTGGAAGTCAATTACCCGAAAACGTGAGAAATCTGATAGAGATGGTTTCGATAGCTCATGTCAGTCTACCATATGACTTGTCCTTGGCCTAAATTTCACGGTCTTTATGGACTGATAAGTTTCTATGATTAGGTCAGTTTTCTAAAATATATAAGTCGTAGATCAATAATATATGATATGTACATTGATCTTGGATAGTACATGTCAGTCTGGTATATCACTTTTGTCCTTAACCTCAAATTCACGGTCTATTGGTAATGTCAGATTTATCTGATCAGGTCAGTTTCTACTTTACATTAGTTACTATAAGTTGTAGGTCATTGATATTAGTATGTACGTTGGTCTCAGGTAGAACATGTCATTCTGATATATGACTCTTGTCTTTGATCTCAAATGCACGGTCTAGTGACCACGCAAGGTTTCTCTCATCAGGTCAATTTCACAAAAATTGTCGAATGAGCATATGCAGAAATTAAATTAACCATGAATTCGGTATTGTTATTTACTATATCTGGCAGGTCGATGATATTTAAGTATGTAGGTTAGGGCTACATGGCATTTGTTCTTGACCACATTTTTGGTTAAGTTTCTATGATTAGGTTTGTTTCTTTATAACTATAAGGTGTAGGAAAAAATAATTAGTATTTTGGTTGGTTTGTTGCAGTACATGTCAGACTGACAGACGACTTTCGTCCTTGATTTCTGTTTCAGAGTCTAATGAGCATGTTAAGTTTCTCGGTATCTTTTAGTAGTAGAGCAATGATAATTGGTATGTCAGTTGGTCTTAGGTAAAGACTTATGTCTGTGACCTCAATTTCATGGTCTAGGGAGCATGTTTGGTTCTCATTTCCTATTAATGGTAGGTCAATGATATTTGTTATTTAGGGTGGTCTTTGGTAGTGCATAATGTCATGCCATATTGGTTTTTGTCGGTGACATAAATTTCATAGTCTAGTAAGCATGTTCTGTCTCGGAAAAGGTGACTTAAGAATTCAAAGTATGACAATGTCGTCGTCGAAAGCTTTATTTAATACACAGTAATGCACAGTAAGAAAACTCTTTCATGTTGAAACATAATTCTTGGTTGGCCAATAACAAGAGCTGTCGCCGAATGGCGTCCACTTGTACCCCTGCTCAATGAATCAGTATGTTAAGTGCAAATTTAAGTGTTTGTAGGCACAATACAAGAGTGGACATAGAACAAGTGTGGACACAATGCAAGTATCACATTTTGATATAATCTTCAAGAAAATGTAACACTGTAGAGGAATCTTTGACCAAAAAAACTACAATATAATGCTACAAATGTATGGCATTGACTAGTAAGTAAGTAACCAGAAAGTAGTATCCCTACAGGTCTGAAAACACATCCTCCAATATGGAATGACTATATGAGGACTATACAAAGCTTGTGACAAAATTTCAGATCTGTATCATATAAAAAATTGCTCTATAATGCTACAAGTGGTAATATTGATATTGTTAATATTTAGTCGGTAAACAGGAAGTAGCATCCCGACTGAAAACACATCACACAATATGGCATGACTATACAAAGCTTGTGACAAAATTTCAGATCTGTATCATACACATGTATAACACTGCAGAGAAAACTTTGACGAAAAATTACTCTATAATGCTACAAGTGTCAAAATTGACTAAGTCATTTAACAGGAAGTAGTGTCCAGATTGGTCTGAAAATGCATCCAACAATATGGCATGACTATACAAAGCTGGTGACAAAATTTCAGATCTGTACGTTTAACCATATCCGAGATAATTGCGACGAAAAATTGTTACGGACGGACCCACACACACACGCACGCACGCACACACAGACCAAAAACAGTATACCCCATATCCCCGTTGGGGAGCGGGGGTATAATAATCAAACATCGAGCCTATCCAGTTGGAAAGAAAATCCTATGACCATCAAGATAAGTTTTTGCGTTAAGATTAGTTAGTGGTATTGCAATGATATTTGATATAGAAGTTGCTCTTGAGTAGTACAAGGCTGTCATCTATACCTCAATCAATTGGTCTAGTGAACATGGATAATTTTTTTTCTGATTAGACCAATTTCATAATAACTGTTAGTGGTAAGACAACGATATTGGGTATGTAGACTACTCTTGAGTAATGTATGGCTGTCTGTTAAATGGCTGTAAACCTTGACCTCAATTTCATGGTTTAGTGAACATGGTTAATTTTCCTAATTAGATCAGTTTATCGCTAATTTGCTTGATTTTCAATTGTTCCGGAGCGGAGATAATTCTATTATCACTGCACTGCGCTGATATGAACATATTATCGTCAATCTCTATGGAACGTTAGCAACAGCGTATTAATACGACGTCGCGTGACGTTTCGTGAAAAAAATAATCCTATCAAAAAAACTTTACATTTAACTAAAAATTACATGTTTAACCTAAAACAATATTTCAATAGAAAAAGAAACACATATCTGGTACATATTAATAACAAAATTAGCGATAAAAATACTATTAGTAATTTGTTTTGCTCGGATGGATTTCTCAGCTCGTAATGCATCTCGTGCTTCGCACTCGATGCAATACAAGCTGAGAATTCCATACTCGCAAAACAAATTACTAATAGTATATATTTCTCAACGGTTAGTGGTAAAGTAAAGCCATTTGATAAGTA
Source organism: Modiolus philippinarum (assembly GCA_002080025.1). Lineage (NCBI taxonomy): Eukaryota > Metazoa > Mollusca > Bivalvia > Mytilida > Modiolidae > Modiolus > Modiolus philippinarum. The sequence continues at coordinate 38,560 of MJUU01051813.1, read as the reverse complement.
GGCTTCTCTTGAGTCGTATATTACTTTGTCATGTAGTTTTTGACCGTGACCTCAATTTCATAGTTTAGTGAACTTGTTAAGTTTTTTTATTAGGTAAGTTTTTCAATAACAAGTTATGGTAGAACAATGATATTTGGTATGTGGGTTGGTCTTACGTAGTACACGCCTGTCTGCTATATATATTTCTCTTGGGTCTCAATTTCACAGTCAAACATGCATGCTAAGATTTTCGGTATCTATTAATGGTAGGTCAATGATATTTGTTACGAGTTGGATTTGGGTAGTATATCCTCAATTTCATGGTCTATTGAACACAATTATTTTTTTATGGTTAGATTAGATGCTTAATAACTTGAAGTCTTAGGATAATGATATTTGGTACGTAGGTTGTTATTGAGTATTATATAACTGTCTGTTATATAACTTTTGAACTTGACCCCAATAAAAATGGTTAGGAGTTTTCTAATCAGACTAGTTTCTCAATAAATGTTAGTAGTAGGACAATTATTTTTGGTATATACGCTGCTCTTGAGTAGTGTATGACTGTCTGTCATATAACTTTTGACCTTGACTTCAATTTCTNTGATTTTTCATAGGATTAACATTAACAAGATTTGACCAGGAATGAATATGACAGAATAAATAGAATTCAATGAAATTTTAACAGAATGCTCATAAAGATGTATGAAATGAAATTATGGAAAAAAATTTTGGGGTCAGTGGGCAAAAAATTATAATGCTTTTAAATGGATAAAACCCGAGGATTCCGAAAATCTGACAGAAATCCCAAAACATTAGGAGCAAACCTCCTTAATAACTTGAAGTCTTAGGATAATGATATTTGGTACGTAGGTTGTTCTTGAGTATTATATAACTGTCTGTTATATAACTTTTGAACTTGACCCCAATAAAAATGGTTAGGATTTTTCTAATCAGACTAGTTTCTCAATAAATGTTAGTAGTAGGACAATTATTTTTGGTATATACGCTGCTCTTGAGTAGTGTATGACTGTCTGTCATATAACTTTTGACCTTGACTTCAATTTCATAGTCTACATTTTTCTGATAAGAACAGTTTCTCAGAACTGTAAGTGATATAGCAATATTTGGGTTGAAGGTTGGACTTGGGAAGTTTATGACAGTCTGTGAAAAAGAAAGGAAATGGGGTAAATGTCAAGGAGACAACATCCCATATACAGGTTAAAACGGCCCAAAGCAAAGCATCTAGGGGTCACCGTACGGTCTTCAACACAGTGAGGAATCTCACACCATAAAGCAAGCCCTAAATGGCCCCAAAAAGATAAAAAACGTGAATAAATCAATGGAAACAAATCACATCCAATAACCCGAATATCAAGAAACTAAAATTTTATAAGAAGACACGGACAAGCCAATCACCAACATATTCCTGATTTGGGACAGGCGCAAAAATTGCGGTGGGGTTAAACTCGTTTTCTTGGATCCAAACCCTCCCCCTATGTGTGGTGAAAGGCTAAAAAATAAATACACAAAAAGACTCACAGTAAAAATCAAACTAGAAAAAAGTCCAACTTATCAAGACGAGTACCCTTACAATGAAGTACATAAAACATGAAGACAATACACACAGGTACTGTCCGGACAAATGCTCGCAGTTACTGACAGCTAGCTAAGGACAAAATTTCCGTTGACTATGATATCAAGCCTTCTTACAAATGAAACTTCAATTGAAATACTTCTAAATAGATTTGGAATAACAACGTCAATAATTTTGAAAGAAGAACATGATATTGTGCAATGCCAAATACTGCCAATATGAAAAATTGTTTAAATTTAGTTATGGTGTAAAGTATTTAGAAGATGATCAATATTTTTGCCAACAAAAACCAGAAGTAACGATTTAACAACAATGCTGTATTTATATCCTTTATGAATAAGTTTGTTCAAATAACTAAATACCGAAGTTACTGTGAATTTACTTTCTGCATATGCGCATTTCGACAACTTATGTCTCTTCAGTTCAGATAAAATCTAAACTTTTGGAAGACCATAAAATCAAATATGTTAAAAAACTGATAGAGAACAAATACCTAAAATGATCTAAATGTGAAGCCAAAATAACCTAAGGACAGAGCTTTGCGTGAGGGAGATACTCCTTAGTTTTCAACAAAATTTACAAAAATTTAGATATTGCAAGGTTCAAAATAAAATCGGCTTTCGGGTCAGCACCGAAGTACTGACTACTGGGCTGATGAATACCCTCGGGGACTAACAGTCCACCAGCAGTGGCATCGACCCAGTGGTAACAAATAACTAAATACCGAAGTTACTGTGAATTTACTTTCTGCATATGCGCATTTCGACAACTTATGTCTCTTCAGTGCAGATAAAATCTAAACTTTTGGAAGACCATAAAATCAATTATGTTAAAAAACTGATAGAGAACAAATACCCAAAATGATCTAAATGTGAAGCCAAAATAACCTAAGGACAGAGCTTTGCGTGAGGGAGATACTCCTTAGTTTTCAACAAAATTTACAAAAATTTAGATATTGCAAGGTTCAAAATAAAATTTCACGGATTAATAAGCTTTGTTGACCCATATTTCACGGTCTATTGAGCCTTTGAAGCTTTTTGGATCCGGCCAGTTTCTCAATAATTAGTTATGGTCGATGAATTATATTTGGTATGTAGCAGGAGACGACGTACGCCAGTGATGACAATTAGACAGACTGACGGACGGACACCAAGTGTGGCTTTATCAGGTCGTCTGCTAAGTAGTTCGAATGTGGTACTTCACTAAACCATTTGTTGGCTTGAAATAAATGAGATGGTACAGAATAAATTTTATTAAACAACATATCCAAAGTTCCAAACATCAAATAAATGTAAAGGTAGATATGAAATACTTCGTAAAAGGACGGTTTTTGGAAGTCGAGGACCTCCTAATTTGATATATGAGCTAGCCCTAAAGCAATCTATACCTGTGATAACATTATACTTATGAAAATAAATATTTCCCTGTAAAAACTATAAATAGAAATTTAAATTAACAAAATTAGGAATTAAAAGACCATTTTATCTATATATTATTCTATTTGAGGAAACCAAATACCTTTTAACTAGATAAAGCATGAAAATTAAAACGATTTTATCAAAAATATAATAATCATCGGTCAATTTCAAAAACCCAGAATTTAAAGAAAGGTAGTACATTCCAGTCTGCTATATGATTTTTCAGTGACCTCAAAGTGAGAATTGAATATTTACTTCAAATGAAAATAACTGACTGCATGTAATGAAAAATTAAAAGAAGACCAGAACACATAATTATTACTTCCACCCAGTGTCAATTTGCTTACTTTTGGTGTGTTCCACTAAAGCCTCTTCACAACATGAAGTACTACCATCAGCACTATGAGTACCGTAACTTTCATTAGAAATACCAGATTTTTGTTTGATAACTATACTGACTCGTTGAGGACACTTTGCTCTTACATGACCAATCTTGGAACAGTTAAAGCATCTCTTCTTAGACTGGTTGACGTTTGCAAGTGAAATCTTTCAGTGCCTTTGCTAATAAATCCAGAGACTTAAGCAAGCATGTAAAGTCAACTTCACTTTTTGACAATAAATCGAGTTCCTCTTTTTCACAAAACTCAATAGACTCGAACTCAATTGCAAATGACAGAGCTTCTTCCATTCAAATACACATGCCTTCTCATGTCCAAATTATTGAGACCAGACAAGAACAAATCTACAAAATATTCTGGCAGTAAATGAATAAGCCTTTTGACCCATCTCAGGAAATCTGAGATAAAAATCTGCAACGCTTTCCTTCTCATCTTGCTTACAGTTTTGCAACTTAGACTTATAATAAACACACCTCTGTTTTGGTTTTAAATACAAAAACAACAGTTCCTTTAAGCTAGAATATTTAGTTAACTGTTCCTTTTTCAAATATTTGAGAACTGATTGAGCTTCACCACGTAAATTAATGACAAGTTGGCAAGCTTTATCTGAATCTGACCAGTTATTCCATTTAGCAATAACCTCAGATTGAATCAAATAGTCCTCTAGATCACAAGATACACCATCAAAAAGAGTTGGCTTTTCCTCAAATCTGATCATGACTGATATTTAATCAAACAACAGAGGCTCCAAAAAATAGAAAGTATTCATATCTACTTGTATTTGATAATATTTCTAATACTTTTGCAACTTTTTGATTTTATTTGATATTTTAGAATACAAATGGTGTACTACAGTAATAATACCACATCCGCCTCGCGGGACCAAAATGAAGCAGGAGACGACGTACGCCAGTGATGACAATTAGACAGACTGACAGACGGACACCAAGTGTGGCTTTATCAGGTCCTCTGCTAAGTAGTTCGAATGTGGTACTTCACTAAACCATTTGTTGGCTTGAAATAAATGAGATATGGTATAGAACAACCTTTATTAAACAACATATCCATAGTTCCAAGCATCAAATAAATGTAAAGGTAGATATGAAATACTTCGCAACAGGATGTTTTTTGGAAGTCGATGATCTCCTAATTTGATTTATGAGCTAGCCCTAAAGCAATCTATACCTGTGATAACATTATACATATGAAAATAAATATTTCCCTGTAAAAACTATAAATAGAAATTTAAATTAACAAAATTAGGAATTAAAAGACCATTTTATCTCTAAATAATTCTATTTAAGGAAACCAAATACCTTTTAACTAGATAAAGTATGAAAATTAAAACGATTTTATCAAAAATATAATAATCATCGGTCAATTTCAAAAACCCAGAATTTAAAGAAAGGTAGTACATTCCAGTCTGCTATATGATTTTTCAGTGACCTCAAATTGCATTTATCCTTAACTTTGTTTTCAAGGTACAGTGAGGATTATTCAATTTCCATTCGCCAAGTAATTTCAAAGAAGATCCTATAGTGTGCTTTCAATAAGGTCTTTCATTAAGCCTATTCCCTATAACCAACGGTGGTCGTCTGGGATAAGTTGTGGATCTATTTGGCATCTTTTGTAAAGAGTACAGTCTTATATCCATTGTGACTAATTTTGGTTCTAAACGGAACAGTAGTTTGAGAGGTTTTTGCTAAGTTTATTATTAGTGTACAGAATTATTCTTCCCATCGCCTTGGGAAAGGGGTAGTTTTGTTGGACATTTTTTAAGTGGATCATCTACGAACACATTGTAACGAAGATTTGCTATGTTATGCGGCATAGTTTCAGAAGAGAAGATCTTTATATGGTTCAGACGACGGTCAAATGTTAAACTCTGATCCCACTGGCAGATTTCCAAATGATTTGATTTGATCTACACTGAAAAGACATGAGTTGTCGAAAAGCGTATCTACAGAAAATAATTTAACAGGTATTTCGGTATTGTATTTATCGCCCGGGGGTCGATGCCTCTGCTGGTGGACTCTTAGTTCCTGAGGATATTCACCTATCCAGTAGCCAGTACTTCGATGCTGGCTCAAAAACCAATATTATTTGTAAACTTCCAATGTCTGAATTTATGAAAATTTTGTTTAAAACTAAGAAGTATCACCTTCTCGCATAGCTCTGTCCTTAGATGACTTTGGTTTGACTATTTAGTTAATTGTTCCTTATAAGCTTTTACACATATTTCGGTATATGAATTTCCACATGTTTATTTTTTATCTGCACTGCAGAGACATAAGTTGTCGAAATACGCATCTGCAGAAAAAAAAAACAGTTACTTCGGTATTTTGTTATTTTGATAGGGTGCAGACCCGCAGTATGCAATACTGAAAGTTGACATCCCATTAATATAATGACAAAGCTTGATTCTTATCGGCCACTTGATTTTAAAGAACATCATCCAATTTCCAATGTTAAAATGTGTTCAATTCTGGCAGGCATCTTTGATGTAGTGTCGACCTAGTTTACAATTTATATTGATCGAGACCATCCAATGACAATTGTACCTAAGACTGGCTTTCATTTGGTTAGTTCTTTTCGAAGAGAAGATATTTAAATTGTTTCTTTTTCAGAGGGTCCAAAGTTTATTTATTTTTCCCAGTGACAGCCATAAGGGAGGGGTGTAAAATTTTAAAAAGGACCAGCAACGAATTATTGTATTCTAGTTGACCAAGTGGTTTCAGAGGAGAAAATCTAGAATGAAAAGTTTACGATGGACAGCCAAACTATGGCATAAGCTTTCCCTGGCTTTAGCCATGCTAGGTAAAAAGCTAAGACGTTAGATACTATACTAGATCTAACTTTCAAAGGCTTATCTCTTTTTATACATGTCTACGGAAGTAGGGGCCATATAGTGTTCAGGTCCGTCCGTCACTGGTAAGGTTTACTCTCAGGTTTAAGCTTCTTTTCTGAGAATGAAACACACTTTAGGGTATAATAAAAATAATTCATAATAGAAACTTATCAATGCAACCAACGTCATGCTTCACTGATCATGGAAAAGGGGCGATGTTATGAAGTTTAACCACAGACTCCACAGTTTTAAGTTTCTTTTCTGTGAAGGATGTATGCTGTTATCATTAAACTTTATATAAAAACACATAAGGTTATAATTAAACAAATTCATAATAAAGATTACACATGCAAGTAACTTCAAATAAGGGGGATAGTATGAGGTTTACCCATAAATAGAAATTCTTTTCTGCAAAGGATGTATGCTATTATCATTAAATTTTATATAAATAAACAATAGCGTATGATATCGAAATAATTAGAAATATTACGCCTGACATTACGCTTCATGCTTTACTGATCACAAAATACTAGTATAGCATTATGAAAAAAGTTGCGAGGTGTGGCATTTTGTTCGTTCCACGCATATTCTTGTCACAGAAACTTATCATGTTTAGTTATTTGTTACCACTGGGTCGATGCCTCTGCTGGTTGACTATTAGTCCCAGAGGCTATTCACCAGCCCAGTAGTCAGTACTTCCTTGCTGACGTGAAAGCCGATTCTATTTGGAACCTTGCAATATCTACATTTTTGTAAATTTTGTTGAAAACTAAGGTGCATCTCCATCGGGCAAAGCCCTGTCCTTAGCTGATTTTGGCTTTACATTTAGATCATATCGGTTATTTGTTCTCTTTCAGTTTTTTTAAACATCTTTGAGTTTATGGTCTTCCAAACGTTTAGATTTATCTGCACTGAAGAGACATAAGTTGTTGAAAACTAAATTTACAGTAACTTCGGTTATTTCAAACTTTGAAAATTTCAACTGTCTTGAACAAAAATTTAATAACTTTTTATTCTAAGTATTTTTGTTATTTTTGTTCCCAGTCAATAAAAATGTGGCATTTTTCCTACGCGGAGAACATGTCCTTTCAATGACTAACTGCGATTTTGACAATAAAAATCAAGCATTTGGAAATACAAAAATCAAAACTATCATGCATATTTAAGAACAAAAAGAGAACTATTATCCCTGTTTATAAGAGGTCGTCATGCGTTCTGTGTGTATCACCGTTTTGCCACTGTAGTGTATATTTTTCAGATAAGGTTTTAGATCTGTAAAAGGATACCGAAATTCGAAAATTCCAAAAATTCAAACAATAAGACAACACATTTGGAGACAACATGGCAGCGTAAATTAGATATAGAGCTATACAATAACGTCATCAAAATTTGGTACTTAGCAGTGGGAGTCAACTTCAATCGCAGTATCATCAGGTTCTCCAGAAGAGTAAACTCGATCTACGCAGCGCTTGACACCAGTCATACTTGACCGAATTCTTGTACCTCCATGGTGCAAATATTACCTATTTATATTCTTATTTCTTTTTGAACTTAAAAGCCAAACCAAACAAAAAAAAAAACCATAAAGGAAAATGAAATAAAATAAAAGTCCGAATAATAATAAAAAACGACATTATGTTATTATATTTGCATCATAGAGGCATAAGAATTCGGTCTAGAGTCATACCACCATCAGCATTTCAGTTGGTTTAGTTATGTCTTTTGTTTTATATGTACAACCAATTAATTGAATAACTTTATCAAAGGAAAGGTTACAGATTGTAAATTTGTTTCAACTTCAGGTAAATTTTATTATCCGGAAGCAATAAAAATTCTGAAGGAACAGAGAACAAGCAGCTGAATATACATGCATATTTTTTCTCTGTTGAAATCGTTAAGCAAATAATCGGATGTTTGATCATTTAAACACGATGTTTGATCATTTGATCACGTCTTCATGGATTTGACATAACCGGTTTCGACTCAACCATGGATTGACTCACTGATAGTGTGACGGGTGCCGCGAGCGGAGCAGGACATGCTTACCCTTCCGGAGCATCTGATGTCACTCCCGGTTTTCATGGGAGTTCACACTATGAGTGCCTTAGTTTTTAATGTCGTCTTTTTATTTCCGTGCTTGTATCTGTCTCACGTCCTTGTTTTGTCTTTGTTTTTCTCTGTTGCCGTTTTTGCCATGTCTTCGGATTTCGATTTTGTAGTCTTCGCTTCCCTTGTTCCTCCGGTATTCTACTGCCGTTGTTAAACATTGTATCTTAATGTGTTGGCAATTTCATTTCTTTACCAAGTATTTGTTCGAAGGTTTAAACAGAAGAAATCATCATCCGATCGAGAGAGTTGTCAGGAAATGAAAACTCTTGAAATATAAATACTAATGCATAATAACATGTATATGATAATCGAAGTAACCCATGACGTCACAACGCATTTATGTCAGACTGTTCAACTAATGAGTAAATACCAAAGTTAAATTCAGTTTCTGCAGATGGCCATTTCGACAACTTATTTTTCTTCAGTGCAGATCAAATCAAAACATTTGGGAGACCATTAATCAAAAGATATTTATTACCTGATAGAGATCAAATACTGTGAAAGTACAATTGTTCGTGGGCTTCCAATTTTTCGTGGATTTCGTGGTTGGCTAAAACCACGAAATTAAGTTCCCAACGGAAGGCGTTTTCCCCCAAGCTTTAATGCATAGAATTCAAAACTACGGATTTAAGTACCCACGAAATAGTGATATTTATGAAAACCACGAATAAAAGTACTACCACAGTAGCCAGAACATGATTTAAACAGAAAGCCAAAATCAGCCGCAAGGCCAGAACAAGATTGAGATCTCCTTAGTTTTCAACAAAGTTTACAAAAAATTAGAAACTGTTAGTTTCTGTTAAATACTGTAAGTTACAAATTAAAATGAAATGAAATTACTTATCCGTTTATAATAAAATACAAGAACAATCTTACAGAATTAGCAGAATTTATTGAAATTTAATTAGCAAAATATACATCTAAAATTCAATTTATTGAGAAGAACTGTCAAATTTACGAATAAATTCTATTGTATTAAAATATCCTTCAGTCGAAAAATCGGTAAATATCCATTTTATTTCGTGGGTGGAATTATGAAAGGGAGTGAAACTGAATTGTCTTTTTTATAATTTAAATACTGTAAACGATGAAAATCCAGCTTGTACATTCGTCGATCCACGATTACCAGGCCATTCTTCGATGAAAAATGTGTCTCCTTTCTTCAGAGGAAGGATAATTGTGTTGCCACAAGCAATTCGCACACCCCTGGATCCTCTAGCATCACACGCTGTTGAAGCTCGATACTGACCATTTACTTTCAAAAATGGATAGGTTGAACATCCAGCATTTGTCAGCACATGCCAAGTTATGTAATACAGGCCATTTGAGGAAATAACAGCTTTGCCAGTCTTCGGATTGTACATATTGCCTTTGTTAATATGTACTTTATTGAATATGAAGGCCTTGCCTCTCTGAAAGCTGGTGTCCCCTTGTATAGATACACTGAAGACAGGCCCTTTGAAACCTTCTGTAATAATATAAAAATGTCATTAATTAAGGTAACATCAGAGACATTATCATGATTATTATTAAACACAGAACTACAACTAAGTCCTCTAGGAAGTATTCATACTCAATCTAAAATAACTACAAATGAATTATTTTCACAGTAAGCTATTGCAATCCCAGTAAGATTGATCTAATCCACAGAATACCTTATTAGAAGATGTGTGGCTTAAAAAAGGAATAGACAACATGAAACCTTAGCAACGATTGAGAATTACAATCAAGGCCAATTTAATAAAAAAATGAATATATAAATGCAAAATGTAACTTTGTTCAACCATATGTTTTCATAGCTGAAATACAAAAGAGGTGAAAAATATTCTTGTCAACTAAATTCATTATATTTCACCTATTTTGATGTCTTTTCATTAATGTAAATATATAACAAAAGACCGAAATTACTATAAGTTCGCTAAAGCCATGGCTATTTCGACAACTTTATGTGTCTTCAGTGCAGATCAAATAGACAAAATGGAAATCCAGATTCAAAATTCAATATTCAGGAATGTAGTGATCATTTACTCTTTCATATTGACTAGTAAAACAAAAGTTTATTGAAGACATCTGCAGAAATTGTAGAAATATGGACTTGAAATCTCCCAAATCTTTTATGAAACTCTACCAAAAATTTTTCAGATGTCCAAAATTTTTACAATTTGAATTCACCCTCCCTCCTCCCGTTGATCATTTTCTATATGCCATTCAACATTGCAACGTCAATCTTGTTGTACTTAAATAATTGTCTTATGGTTGGTTATGCACTCAACTGATGAGCATGATCGTCTCTGTATTATACAAACATACATACATGTTGAAACTATGAATCTGTTTTGAATTCTTTTTTTTTGTGTAAGATATCGTTGTCTATCATAAAACGCCTGCTCTTTTTAAGTACAGCTATTTGTAAGAACCAGGCAAAGGGTGATTCATGCCCCCCTCAGAATTTCATAATATTTTGAAGTTTAACATAGATAAGTATAAAACGAAATTTTTTACAGTTATTTTTTCCATATTATGCATCGTTGCCATGGTAACCATTGGCGAATTTTGACAATTAAACAGGCCAAAAAATAGCTGAAAAATAAAGAAAATGACAGTTTTTTATGTTCAACAGTTAATACACATATATTACATTTTTAATACCATTTAGTTTTCAGTTTGCATATGACTGCTAGTAAAATCTTATTTTATAATTGGTCTTTGAAAAAAGCCTTACTGTGATAAAATTCCGCTATCTTGAATTATGCTAGAAATAAGCATTTCCCATTTTTTGGAAAAAAAGCTCAATTTGACCAATTTTCTTGAGATAGGGAAAAAAAAGCAGATACATATGTATGGAATATTTATTGAGGTGAAAAGTAACTACAAAAAATCATTGGGTTTTTTCAAATTTTGTGGTTGCCATGGAAACAAAAAAGGGCAGATTTCATATAGAATTATAAACTAATTACCCAACCACAAACCATTTGATTGCTTTTATGTAGTCCAACATATGTTTTTCTTATCTTATACTAATAGGGGAGAAATTAATAAAAAACAATCATGCGTTTTTTCCATAGCAACAGATTTATGTCCTTAGTAACCAGCCGTTATTCTAAAGTTTAAGCACGAAAACAGCATATTTAGCTGCTTATTTTTCCTTTTGAAAAGTCAGATATGTGTTTCCTATTCCTTACTCAAATACAGAGATAATAAAGAAATTCCACAATATTATTTCCATAGCAAATGTTTAAAGGTCCCTAGCTACACTCCTTTTCTTGTTTTTGATAATGGAAAACCAGCCTTTTATTACTATTTCATTAAGAAAAAGGTAAGTTAAGCTCCTTCCTTTTTCTCACAAAGAAGTGTAATATAATTTGTTTTAACTCACCTGACCCAAAGGGTATTGCCATCACTTGGCGTCCGTCGTCTGTCCGCTGCCCGTTAGCTTTTCACATTTTGACCTTCTCTGAAACCACTGAAGCAAATTCAATCAACTTTATACAGGAATGATGTTCAAAGATTGACTCGATGATAGTGCGACGGGTGTCACTAGTGGAGCAGGACATACTTACCGTTTCGGAGCACCTGATGTCACTCCCGGTTTTCATGGGAGTTCACACTATGAGTGCTTTAGTTCTTAATGTCGTCTTTTTATTCCCGTGCATTGTGGCTGTCTCACGTCCTTGTTTTGTATGTTTTTCTCTGTTGCTGTTTTTGTCATATCTTAATTTTGGACTTCGATTTTTGTTACCATCACTTCCATTGTGCCTTCGGTATTATACTGTCGTGGTTTCATTCAAATCCTATGAAAAAAAAACTTGCTGCCTGCGCGGAACATATAGATTTACATTGGAAATGTGAGAAAATCATACTTTTCATCATCTGCTTTGAAACTATTGAAGAAAATTTACTTAACTGTACTGGAATGATGTTAGGCCATGGGCTGAAATCACTTTCCATGCACCCACACCCTCACCACTTATGATCCAGACCGATTTTTTGAGTCCTTTTATATCCCCTCTTCAGAATAAACATGTTAACACCAATATATAACCTGCACACATAGACAGTATAGGGCCACTTTTTTAGTACACCACACACAATTCTTGTATTTTAGTTTTAACCTAAATTTCATCGTTTAACCTCCATAATTTTTATGTAGATAAGTTAGATGTACTGAAATTTGGTACAAAGTTGAAGCCCATATAATATACTTTACAATGAACACAAGTTTGGCCACTTTATGTAAGCAACGAATTGTGTGAAAAAAAAACTTTAAATTCAGACTTATTGTGTGATTAGAAATGCCAAAATTAGCACAACTTTCCCTTAAAATAAAGGCAAAATTTAAAATATACAGGCTCAAAATGATAACAAGATAATGTCTAATGCAAATTATTGTATGTATTTCACTATAGCTGACTATAGCTGACATGCAGAAGACCGTTTTAGTAGATTCAAGCTTTTCAAAAGGTCTTTTTTTGCCCTTCTGCTCGAAATTTTCCGTTTTTCAGAATTATTGCTGTTTTGACTTGGAGAAATGAATAAAAACTTCACGAATTTGGTATATAACGTGAAAATGTTGATAAAACATCATTATATCTAAGCTATTACAAAGTATTGTTTTGAACATTTTAGTCTAACTAAATCTCATAAATTGTAAACATATTACCCCTTCCCCATCCCCCATTTTTTTCAACACAATTTATTTCATATTATTCAGCTTGAAAAGCTTAAGCATTGTATAAAGGACCAATAATATATCATTTAAAACGCAAAATACACAGAGACTCCCATGTATCACAAATAAGATCATGTGCGTGGTTTATGGGCAGTTATACAACAATTCAACTTTGAATTTTGTAAAATTCCGAAATGCCAAAAAATCCCATTTTTCACCAGTTTTGTTCAAAATATTGAGTTTAATCTGACAAGTGGACTTAAAATAACAAATCATAATAAAATTAATGCAGCATTGCCATATGCAATGCAGATTTTGTGTGTTTTGGTTATTTTTATGCGATCATAGACAAAAGATTGACTATTTTAGGATAAATTTTTTGGGGTAGAGGTAAGATTTACGATATTTAGAGTCACATTAAACACTCCTTGTTTTTGTCGAGCTTTCGACGATAGTCGAAAAAAGCGAGACATAGGTATGGTGATTCCGGCGGCGGAGTCTACAATTGATTAAGTTTTTTCTTGTGTCTGTTTAGCATCAACTACTCATAGTTGCCCATTTATATTTCGTATGCAGTTACATTAGCATCAGTACAGCTCAGTTTCAGTGGCGTTTAATGTCTATGCCCCCGCAGTCATGCTCCACTGACTTTGAAATTTTGCACTTTTTATCAAATGTTTAAGTTTTATCTTGTGTCTGTTTAACATCAACCACTCATAGTAGACCATTGATCTTTGGTATGCAGTTGCATTTTCATGATTGTGATAAATAACCGTGGCGTTCTATGTCTATGCTCCCGCAGTCATGCTCCAGTGACTTTGAAATTATGGAGCCACTCGGCACTTCACATGCAGTTGCATCCTAAGGATTATATACACATTCAGATGATGCCCCTGGCATATATGTCATGCTTGAACAATAATATGAAGATTTTAGCAAGCAGGTAGTGCACACAAATTAAAACTTACATTTGGTATCATGGCTGCTGCTGAGAATCAATTTGCAGATTCATGTGATTCATGGGAATGGCAAGACATATTCTGTGTCAACAGTTTATTCTAAACATTAAGAAAACTAAAGTATCGCTTAGATCAATCAAATGGCAAATCTGAAGATATATCCTCCAGATTTGACATATATAACGATTTAAAAGTGGATTTAGGACAGACCTGAACTATTGAAAATTCTCATTTTTCATTTATTTTGGGCACATTTTTTAGATTAAGTCGACAAATGGCAGTTAAAATACCAAATTATAAAGTAATCCATGCTTTAGGACAGACCTGAACTATTGAAAATTCTCATTTTTCATTTATTTTGGGCACATTTTTTAGATTAAGTCGACAAATGGCAGTTAAAATACCAAATTATAAAGTAATCCATGCTACATTGTCATATATGTTTGGATAAAGCTGAAAAAATTCAAATATGTGATGAAGGTAGATGTACGTAAAGACTTGAATGTATTCTGCTTGTAGTGTATCTGCGTTTCTAGTGATCTGCAACTGCACAGTTTTGATATCCACATCAGGTGTTTTCAAAAATATACAATATGAATGAGAAAAAAAATTGGGTAAATGTCAAGGAGGCAACATCCCATCTCCAGGTTGAAACGACCCAAAACAAACAATCTAGGGGTCACCGTACTGAATCTCACACAATAAAGCAAGCCCAACATGGCCCCAGAAAAGTAAAAAAAAGTGAATAAATCAATGGAATAACCCGAATATCAAGAAACTAAAATTTTATAAGAAGACAAGGACAAGCCAATGACCAACATATTCCTGACTTTGGACAGGCGCAAAAAATGCGGTGGGGTTAAACTCGTTTTCTTGGATCCAAATCCTCCCCTATGTGTGTTGAATGGCTAAAAATAAATACACAAAAAGACTCACAGTGAAAATCAAACTAAAAACCGTTTAACTTATCAAGACGAATACCTTTACAATGAAATGCATAAAGACAATACACACGGGTACTGTCCTGACAAATGCTCGCAGTTACTGACAGCTAGGTAAGGACATAATTTCCGTTGACTATGATATATACACTGAGTGCCTATAAAAACCAAACACCTGGTATTTATGTTTTAGAAATCTTCTATGTTGAGCTAAAGAATTTTTCTTGTTGAATTACTAAGCCATTTGTCTGCTTTAAGTTTTGCATCCATGCATTTTTAGTCAACTCTTGAAAATTTGCCACAGCATCAACGTTTCATTGAGTGGTAAAATTCGCAATTCCCAAATTGTCTGAACATTTCAATCGCATTGACAAAATATTAAAGAAAAAAATGCCTCATTCTTCAAATTCTGAGATCCAATTTTGTCAAGAAGTTGTTTCGAGTTGAAATTTGTCAAAAATGGCAATGCTTAGAATTTTTGGGCAAAAAATAGATTTCAATTCTAAACATGAAAAAAAAAAATGAAAATTTGCACAAAATTATGTTTCCAAAAGGTTCCAAAACAAGCTGATAAAATTTCAAACTGATTCATCGTTGTTTACAGAAGATACACGCTAAAGTAATGTCTGTTAATGGGAAAACAAGGCATTTTGAGAATCAAACGAGGAGATGTTTAAAGTCCCTATCATTCATGGACTAAATGAAAACTGGTCCCAAAATTTTGAAATGGGAAAATCTAGTCACGGGGATAAGCTTTCTAGTGGACAATAAAGAAAACCAATCATGCGTATGTTCGCGCCAAAACCCCATTCTTGTGCAGTTCATGACATGTATTGGGGGCGGCGTGGTTAAAAAAATCAGTCATGCGGAAAATTGTTTTTTTAAAAGCCTGTGTAGTTACAAATATAAATTGGCAGTTCATTTGTTTAAAATTGTTATTTGCGCGAATAATATTCTAAAAAATTAAGTGTTGCGTTTTCATTGACACTCAGTATATATTTGCAAAGCAAATCATCTACGATATTTGGGAGAAATGACGGACATTGAATTACTAGAGCATAAAACTCAGAGTGCATATAGCAGACGGATTGTGAATCCATTGGACCCTTTAGATTTTAGAAGAAATTTAGTTTTTCTGTGTATAGACAATAGTAACTGTATTTTTGTCTCGTCCGCGACGAAAGTCACGAGAGCGAAATTATATCGATCCAAAAATCCGTCGTCAGCCTCGTCAGTGTCGTAGTCGTCAACATTTATTTTAATCCTGTTTTTAAAGATTTCTCAAAATCAAGATCTTCATCAAATCTTTATTTAATCATTTAAAATTTGGACAGAAGCTAGAAAATAGTCAGAAAATTAATTCAAGCTGAAAAGCTAGAATCTAAAACTAGAGCCTCAGAGACTGAGCCTGTATCGCTCACCTGACAAAACGCATCTATGCCATGCATGACCAAAAATTATTATGTTTTTTACCAATGGGGTAGGGTGTTTAGGTATGTTCTCAATTAGCACCCGTGTATTTTGTCTGATCCTATTGAAATGAGTAGTTTTTGCAAAGGACGTTCAATACATTTAGTATTATTTTGCTTTAATTGTTTTGAGAGAAGATGATGAAAAGGATGGTTTTCTCATACAGGGCTCAAATGTTAAACTATGTTCTGCACTTGAGGCAATGTTTATTGTCGGATTGAAATGAAATGTGCAATTTTTGTAAAGCACCTTCAGTCATCATTACTGTAAAGTTAGGTTGAATTTGCTTCAATGGTTTCAGAAAAGTAAATGAAAATGTGATTTTCCCATAGGGTCCGATAATAAACTATGTTCCGTGCTGGCAGCCATGTTTTCTAACGAATTGTAACAAAATGAGCAATCTTTGTGAAAGACCTTCTATTCATCCTTCCTATAAAGTTTGGTTGAATTTGCTTCTGCAGTTTCAGAGCATAAGATGAAAATGTGATTTTTCCCACAGGGTCAAATGTTAAACCTAAGTTCCATACTGGCGGCCATGTTTTTTATTGGATCAAAACGAAATGAGCAATCGTTGCAAAGGAGCTTCCATACATCATTCCTGTAAAGTTTGGTTGAATTTACTTCATTTATTTCAGAGCAGTAGATGAAATTGTGATTTTCCCACAGGGTCCTATGTTAAACCATGTTCCGTGCTAGCCGCCATGTTTTTCTTCGGATCAGAATGAAATGAGCAATCTTTGTTAAGGGCCTTAAGGTCATAATTCCTGTAAAGTTTGGTTGAATTTGCTTCAGCCGTTTCAGAGGAGTAGATAAAAATGTGATTTTCCCTTAGGGTCCTATGTTAAACCATGTTCCGTGCTGACCACCATGTTTTTCGTCGGATCGGAACAAAATGAGCCATCTTTGTTAAGGACTTTAAGTACATCAATCCTGTAAAGTTTGGTTCAATTGGCTTCAGCCGTTTCAGAGCAGAAGATAGGGTCCAATGTTAAACTTAAGTTACGCGCTGGCGGCCATGTTTTTTTATCGGATTGGAAGGAAATGAGCAATCTTTGTGAAGGACCTTCCATACATCATTCCTGTAAAGTTAGATTGAATTTGCTTCTGTTATTTCAGAGCAGAAGATGAAAATGTGATTTTTCCCATAGGGTCCAATGTTAAACCTAAGTTCCGCACTGGTGGCCACGTTTTTTATCGGATCGGAACGAAATGAGCATTCTTTGTGAATGACCTTTCATACATCATTCCTGTTAAGTTTGGTTGAATTTGCTTCAGTAGTTTTAGAGGAGAGGATGAATATGTGAAAAGTTAACGGAAGGACGGACGACAGACGCCAAGTGATAGCAAAAGCTAACACTGACCCTTTAGGTCAGGTGAGCTTAAAAAGTTTTTCCGTATTTTTTTTACGTATTTGGACTTTGTTTTTTTTTCGTGCAAGAAATTTATTTAAACCATGTGGTTAAAGGTTTTTAGAAGTCGAATGAGTTATTAAATCTCATTGGAATTTCACAAAAAGTGGTCAAAAGTTAGATGACACTTCAGAAAATTACCTCCATTTGAAAAAATTTGATTTTTTATTAGTTTTTCTGTATTTTTCCACATTTGGACTTAGTTTTTTGCTAAAAAATTTCAAAGTTAGTTATTAATAAGTTTTAAGTCTTTGAATCTAAACAGAATTGCACTTAAATTGACTTTTCTGTATAAAGTTGGCAGATGTGTAACGGGCTGTTGGAATTTTAATTCCGGTAATTTTCTGAAAATATCAAGATCACTAATTTTTGAAAATTTTCCATCCAATTGTTAATTTCTATAATTGTTTTGTACCAAACATAATTTTGAACATTTAAGAATTTAAAACCATGGTTCAAACTTGTGAATTTCCTGAAACTCTCCAAGATAAGCAATCTTTGGAAATTTTTCTTAGCAACCATGTTTTTTGAATAATAAAATTGTAAAAGTTTTTGATTTTGAACTCTCACTCTCAAAGACCAGTTATTTTTTTGAATCCTCCCTAGCAAACATAACTTTTTCAGATCATTTCAGTTATAATGATCAATTGCAACAATCTTTGATTATATTAGCTAATTTCCTGAAACTCTCAAAGACCTGTTATTGTTTTGAATTCTATTTAGCAAATAAATACATTTGTATTTGTCAACTCCTTACAGTATTGAGAATTATTTTCATAATAAAATTGCAAAATCTTTGATTTCAGTTATAGTAGATTTCTTGAACTCCAATTTGGTATATTTCATGAAAGTCTCAAAATATCACTTATTTTGGAAATCTACCCAGCAACCTCATTTAAATATAGGCCAAATTAAAATCGGTGGAGACATAGGTTCAGTGGAACCTTTACGAGTTTTTTTTAACAAATAAACTTCTTAATTGATGTGCAATAAATCTGTTATGATGAATAAACAGAAAAGAGTATTGAAAAAAGATCAAGAAACGGTCAATTCATAGAGAGGTTTTACACTCCAATTATCAGCTTTTACAAACTGTCTCTGACATATCAGCTGTTTAATTTCACAAATATAATGTACATTATTATTGAAAATTATTTACTATAATACTCAACAACTTGTGAGAACGGTGCAATATATTTGAAAAAGGGAGGAGGGTCAAATTCCAAAACTTTTTGCAAAACAACGTTGTCTCTACTTATATCACATCAAAATAATGTTCATTGATTTTCATGTATAAAAAATATACGTGTTACTTCAACATGACAAATTAATGACAAAAAATTGATATTGTCAAAATGGTGGAAATGAATAAAAATGTAATCAGTATCTAAAATAAGAAAAAAACATAATTACCGAAGTGTGATATTGATGATAACTGTTGTTTATATTTTTCTTGTATAAGCAATTTATAATTTATGATTAAATTTACATATACAACTATAAAATCTTGTGGTTAAGGCGAAAGGAAACTTAAAAATGCCATATCAACTTAGTCTGTAAGGCTGAAGTCGATATGGCAATCTCGGTCCATTCAACCTCTAATCGTCTAACAAGCTATACCGTCTCACTAACTATTCCAGTCGGAGGCATGTGCATTATGAAAATGTCGTCAACGCAAAAAACAAAACAAAAAAAAAAAAAAAAAAACAAAATCGAAATGATCTTGAAAGCAAATCAAGTGAATCGAACATAAATTGGAATAAGCTTGTCAGTGTCAAGATAATCGCCGTACAAGACGATGTAAGTCAAACAAGAACTGAATGTTTTCAAAGAGGCAGTTCGATCAACAACTATTGCTTTGGTCCATACGAGGGAAATCCGGATCAGAATAAGGAGTGACCAATGGAATCCATCGTCAGAACAGCATGTGACGTCACACTTTAACTATAGTTGCTTGTTTGACATGACATGCGCAGTTAACCATGACATTGCGCAATCTTCCGGTACAGTTCGATCTTGCTATTGTTGAGCAATAGTTACTATTGTTGAGGATCGAACTTCCTGTATATATCATGATTACGCAAGAGAAAATCTGTGTAAATATTTGAACAACAAATACGAATTTCTTCTAATTAAAAGGTTTTTAATTCTAAATATTCATCTTTGAGGTAAAAATTATTTTGCTTCAATGCAATAACTGACTAGAATAGTTTCCAATTCAAATTAAAAAATAAGAAGTACGACAGCCTAATAGGATCATAAAAAATATTAAAAAACGGAGTAAAAACAATAAGTCTCCACAAGCTTTCTTTGGAGGACTTATAAAGAGGATTATGTCGTAATTACGTGTACAAAGTAAAGACAAATACATATATTTTGTACGGGGACGTGCGGCGGGGGCAATTCTTAAATATGGCATATTAAGTTTGTTAATTTATGACAAAATTGATATTTTTTAAAAAAAAGCTTCTCGCATTATTTATACGAAATTGAAAACAAAACCAAATTTATAACAGATGTGTTGAAAGTAGACCCAAATAAATATGAAAGGGCAAAAATGAGCATCAAATAAATATTAGAATTTGTAAAATAAACACCCAAATTTGCCGCACGTCCCAGTATACCAATATATAGGAAATTACCCCCCCACCCGGGCAAATTTCTCGTACCTTCGAGAAAAGTCTCGTCGTTACACGACAGTTATCTCATTTTTATGCAACAAATAATTTTCCTCTCGTTATTAAGAGTAATTTTCTTATAATTAAGAATAAGCAATACAGGGATATGGAGAAATCTTTTTATGCTAATCAACTAGATGTATTATAAAAAATACTAAACATTCACATGCTGTAACTTATGATAACAAGTATAACATGAGGGTGTAGATTAGACTTTTTAATTGGAGATTGAATGAACTACAGAAATATGAAAAATGGACATAAATAACAGAATACTTAAGTTACTATAAATTTAATTTCTGCAGATGGCCATTTCGACAACATATGTCTCTTCAGTGCAGATAAAATCTAAACATTTGGGAGAAAATAAATCGAAACATGTATAAAAGCTGAAAGAGAACAAAACCAAAAGGACCTAAATGAAAGCTAAAAATCAGCTAAGGACAAGCTAGGCACGCAAGAGATACTCCTTAGATTTTAAACAAATTTTCTATAAATTAGATATTGCAAGTTTTCAAAACAAAAATAAATCGTTTTTTAGGCCAGCACCCGAGTACTGACCAGTAGGTTGTGTAATACACTCGGGAACTGACAATATTGCCGCGGTCAAGGAAGTGGCAAAACTTTAAAAGTAATGAAGTCAAGATTAACACCCCAAGCTTACACAATGTGTTAGATTAATCGATGTCAAATGTATATCAGACGTGAAAACCTGACAAATGTATACAATGTTGTCTTTATACGACGGTGAGTCAGTGAAAGGTTGAGAGTGTGGGGGTTTAAATCCTAATGTCGGTAAATTGAAAGTTTTGCCACTTGCTTGACCGCAGCAATAATTACTTCCAAAAAACTATCCGCTAGGAAAAGGTCAAGAATAGAGGAATATCGGTCAAACTTGGTATAAAATTTGAACAAAGTACTTGGATGTTTATACGATGTATATAAATTACGGTTTGTCAGTAATTACCTAAATGCTGAAATTCTATAAATTTATTTTCTGCAGATGGCAATTTCAAGTCATGGAATGAATAAAGATTTTTTTTATTTTGATATTTAATCACATTGACATTTCAAAATTTTGGACTAACAGCGAATTTGAAGAATTGGTATTCGGTTACACTTTAAAATGATTTCAAATGTCATATCAATATCTATATAATTTACACCATAAAAACGCAAAACAGACATGCAATAAAATGAATTTGAATTTTAAATTGTTACTTCAGCATCTAAATGGAAAATTTTGGTTATCGTTTTACCGGGGTATTCGTGGCTCTCCCATTCAGTCCTTATTAGAAAATGGTACTGTACATATTACGCACCATAATATTTTGTGCATCTTATAACTTCTGTCTGGCATGTCGTTAGATACAATGTATCTGAATTACCTCAGGGTCATTTAATTTACCACATTTTTATACGTATGAATGCGACTTTTGCACATTGACGTGAAACTTTTGCCCAATTATATATTTATCTTGTTATTATACGATATGTTTCTCGTCATTTCGACTGAGTTTTATCATAATTAAGAGATAAAGTTTAGTTCATCTCGTTATTACTAGATAAATTTATTAAATCACGTTTGAACCGAACTAAGAGATGAATTTATATTATTTTCTAAAAACGAAATAAATGTACTAGTAGCTTTCTTTTTATAACGAAATTTCTCGTAATTATGAGATAATCATCAGTGAGTTTATGAGAGATAATATGTCAAGAGCCGGAAATGATTCAGGTTTATTTTCTTAATTTTCGATACGACACAATGTGATACATAGATTTACTAAATTTTATATACAATTATGGCCCGCTGTTAAGGGAAACATCCAGATTTGTCAACACGAGGAGGCAGTTGTTTCCCGAGGGCTGTGCCCTCCAAGGGTTGACAAATCTGGATGTTTCACGTCAACAGAGGGCCATAATTGTTTTATTATATTTTCAACACATATAGCACTTTTCGTCCCATCCCGCTGTGCGCATGCGCGGAATATAAAGTCCGACTGGTCAAACTTTTTAACAAAGAATAGTACAGTAATAAATTTTCTATCAGATATTTAACAAGTTTTTCCATTATCGTTTCAATATTCCCTGTTATTACGAGAAAGTTTGATTTTCAATCTTTATGTAAGCGTTTTAAAAATCAAAATAAGTTAATGTTAAAGTGTGGCATTTTATTGTTAAAGAGAAGAGGTAAATCACTATAACAATGCAACCAAAATATTCACTTTTTGGTCGTGGTCCTCCTCTTTAAATACCAAAGTAAAATATTTCCGTTTTTTATATATCAAATTCCCTGATATTGTAATAAAATATAAAAATAGATCTATCTTACAATATTTTTCAATTAAAAATAAGTTACGATTAAAGTGTGGCATTTTGCAATCAAATTTTATGCTTTTTGCATAATATCGGTTCTGACTTGAGTGAAATGGATCTATGATTGATCAACCGGGCGATCGACTAACCAAATTCATTAAGTCAGGGCGAGCCAGGGACATACATTATTGCCATTTTGTATATTTAGTATAAGAACTGGAAAAATGTTAAAAAAAATTATTAATTAATAACACAATGCAATAAAAAGTGTTTCGGAATATCAAATTTTGAAAAAAAATATAGAGACCACTGACAATTTCAATCTTTTAAACAATAAACTTCAAGATTTGTATAATAACGACATTGAAATTGTCGTTTTTTTCTTTTATTATTTATGAACTTTTAAAATTAGAAAAAAAATTAAATGTGACAATGATTTTCACACATATTTATTTTGAAATTTATATAATTTCTTTTATCAGATAAATTGTTTGTTTTATTAATGATTACTAATCAGGAAATTGTCACAGTATGTAACAGCTTCTCTACATTATCTCAAGTGGGAGATTATGTAAGCGATGTTTGATACAACAATTTTATGATATTTTGAAATTAAAATTGTCAACTGGACA
>MJUU01051813.1:542-15065 GCA_002080025.1 Modiolus philippinarum | reverse complement strand
ACGTCATTCATAACAAGTTTTTGATTAGTCAATAGTATTACGTCATTCATAACAAGTTTGAGTACGTCATTCAACACTTCGTGTTCTCATGGCAACACCACCGGGTTCGGGATATGACGGAGAGATCGACACCACTTCGGAACACTTCGTGTTCCTATGGCAACGCTCCACTTGTTTCTATGGCAACGCTCCGCAAATGCGACTTTACCTGTCCCTCTATACTACTAATATTAATATTTCATTTTGTTATTATTTGAAAATAACATTTCAAATTGTCTTTTTTTACAAGGTTACATGATTAACATAAAGCGCTATCTTTATGTCGGTGTGAAGTACACCAGAGTAGTCCCAAAACAAGATATGTATCATTGATATCGCTTTTATTTGCTGAATAATCCTGCATCTTTTTCTGCACTGGAGTACTGACCGGCCATCTTTTCAAGGACTGATCCTTCATTTCCGAGGACCTTTTTTTCCAGGATTAATCATTCATTTTGCTAGGTAGCGTACTCAAATTTCTTTATGGTAATACCACAACAATTAACATAACATCCATAAAGTGTTCTTTAACTTTGACAGTTATAGAAAACGGATCTGCAGAGACAAAATGAGAGATACAAAATTTACATGCCAAGATTTCCTTCCTTGATTGTATCTTCATATTATGCCTAAATAGTACTTTCGAGGTTACGGTTTTAAAACATTTGTCGCAGTGCACATGGTATGATCGTGACCAGTTGGTCCTTCAGTTATTTTTTAGCTAAAACTTTATATATGTATATAAACTCTTGATTGTTAAAAGTTGCCGATTTTTTTTCCCTATTTCACCAATTAATTTTTGTTAAACCTCGATAAAACATGTACATTTGAAATGAATTTTACAAAAATCTTGTCCCATTCATGCAATACTTTCATCATGCATCTTGCAAGACGAAACTGCAGTCGATTATCTAAAACATGTAAATTTCCACTGAATATATATTTATTGCAACTCCATTAACAAATCTATACGTATTTTAACCAGGTCGCTCTTAATTCAACTGAAGAAAATGACAGATAATATAAAAGGGAAAGTTCCATTATTAACAATACATAAATATATAAAAACAAACACCCCAATATTTGTTGAATCTCCATGTTTGATTATTCACAAATCAATTTCAAATAAGTATAACAAAGACAGTCCTTACGTATACGGTGTTTTCTTTTTATTTGAACAAACAAAAAAAAAAACAAAAACAAAAACAAAGAAACAAAAAATAAAAT
This sequence comes from Modiolus philippinarum, assembly GCA_002080025.1. NCBI lineage: Eukaryota > Metazoa > Mollusca > Bivalvia > Mytilida > Modiolidae > Modiolus > Modiolus philippinarum. The sequence goes on along the minus strand of MJUU01051813.1, from coordinate 13,799 downwards.
CACATATGGATGAACAAACGATCATAGTTTGTATAGCCTCTATATAAATACAAAGAATTCATTCATTTCGAATTATATCTTGGAATAAATTCAAATGGCTTGAAATCTGTCACCGCCTACCCCACCCCCCCTTTTCCTTGACATCGCCAAGACCTATCTTCAAAATCAAAGTTATAGCCATATATTTATCAAACAAGTAGATAATGTAAGACATTCGTTCAACCTTTGTAGATAAAGACTAAATTGATAACACATGTTCGATAGCCACACGATTATGACAGCAGGTGGCTATCAGTGGTTCAAACATACAGAGTTAATTCCCCCTTACAACAGTAAAAAATATCAGTAAGGGTTATTTCCCTTAAATGGCACGAAAAGTGTAATATGAGTAACAGGAAAATGTCCAAAGAAAAATCCCTGAATCGCCTGTAGGATACCCATCAGTTAATGAGGACATTAAATGAAAGAAAGCTACGACCGTCAAGACGGTCTTCAAGTTGTTTACTTATTCCCAATTCCCTATTTGCCATAAAATTATTCTATATTTACTTATTACATATTCAATGTTCCCCATTCGTAATTTACTTAATATTCCCTATTCCCCACTTACTTATTCCCTTGTCGACATTTACTTATTCCATATTCGTCATTTATCTTATCCCTATTCGCCATTTACTTATTCCATATTCTCCATTTACTTACTCCCTTTTCGCAATTTACTTATTCTTTATTCGACATTTGGTTATTCCCTATTCCCCATTCACTTATTCTCTAGTCGCCATTTTCTTCTATTTACTTTTTCTGTATTCGTCATTTATTTATTCCATATTCGCCATTTACTTATTCCCTTTTAGACATTTACTTATTCCCTATTCGACATTTACTTATCCCCTATTCGACATTTACTCATTCCCTATTCGTCATTTATTCATTCCCTGTTTGCCATTTCCTTATTCCCTATTCGCCTTTCCCTTTTCGGCATTCACTTATTCCCTATTCACCATTTACTTATTCCTTATTCGACATTTACTTATTCCCCAGTCGCCATCTTCTAATTCCCTATTCTCCATTTACTTATTCCTTCTTCGACATTTACTTATTCCCTATTCGACATTTACTTATTCCCTAGTCGCCATCTACTGATTCCTTATTCGCCATCTACTTATTTCTTATTCGACATTTACTTATTCCCTAATCGTCATTTATTTATTCCCTATTCGCCATTTACTTATTCCCTTTTCGACATTTACTTATTCCCTATTCGACATTTACTTATCCCCTTGTCGACATTTACTTATTCCCTATTCGTCATTTATTCATTCCCTATTCGCAATTTCCTTATTCCGTATTCGACATTCACTTATTCTCTAGTCGCCATCTACTTATTCCTTATTCGCCATCTACTTATTCCTTATTCGACATTTACTTATTCCCTATTCGTCATTTATTTATTCCCTATTCGCCATTTACTTATTCCCTTTTCGACATTTACTTATTCCATATTCGATATTTACTTATCCCCTTGTCGACATTTACTTATTCCCTATTCGTCATTTATTCATTCCCTATTCGCAATTTCCTTATTCCCTATTCGCCATTTATTTATTTCCCATTCGCCATTTACTTATTCTCTATTCGACATTTACTTATCCTATTCGACATTTACTTATTCTCCATTCGACATTAACTTATTCTCTATTCGCCATTTGCTTATTCCCTATTCGACATTCACTTATTCCCTATTACCTATTCGCCATTTACTTATTCCCTGTTCGACATTTACTTATTCCCTATTCGACATTTACTCATTCTCCTTTCGTCATTCATGCATAGCTCTGTCCTTAGCTGAATTTTGGATTTTCTATTTTGATCCTTTTTGTTATTGGTTCTCTATCAGCTTCAACATGTTTTTCGGTTAATGTACTTCCAAATGTTTTGGTTTGATCTGCACTGATGAGACATAAGTTATCGAAATGAGAATACGCAGAAAATGAATTAACAGTAACTGCGGTCTTTTGTTAGTTATTACTTTTTCCCTATTCGACATTTACTTATTCCCAATTCGCCTTTTACTTATTCCCTATTCAATATTTTCTTATTCCCTTTTCGCCATTTACTTATTCTCTATTCGACATTTACTTATCCTATTCGACATTTACTTATCCTATTCGACATTTACTTATTCTCCAATCGACATTAACTTATTCTCCATTCGACATTAACTTATTCCCTATTCGCCATTTACTTATTCCTATTCGACATTTTATTATTCCCTATTACCTATTCGCCATTTACTTATTCCCTATTCGACATTTACTTATTCCCTACTCGCCATTTACTTATTCCCTATTCGACATTTAATTATTTCTTATTCGACATTAACATATTCCCTATTCACCATTTACTTTTTCCCGATTCGCCATTCGCTCATTCCCTATTCACCATTTACTTATTCCCTATTCGCCATTTACTTATTCCCTATTCGACATTTACTTATTCCCCATTCGCCATTTATTTATTTCCAATTCGACATTTACCTATTCCCTGATTTGCCATAAGCAAACAATTTTTCTTGATTTATTTTAAGTGTCCATAGTTTTGTTGTTTTTTTTTCATTTTTGTAGCAAAAGAAATTGAAAATGTACACACATCAGTTTTTAACAGGTAGACTGGCGTATTTTGGAAAACACAGTTTCCTGTGAAAGCATTGTCCTAGTCTCGTAAGATTTAAAACTGATAAAAGTATTAGTTACCACTAATTAGGTGACGGAAGTTTGTCTTTTGGACTTTCCGTTTAACTTCCTTCTGGTGTCTTTTCTTTTTTTTTCTTTAGGACCCATAGAGAATAAGTTGATATGGACAAGGTTTGCAAGATATTGCTGTCCGTCGTTGTTTTTATATATTTAGCAGGTAAGTTCTTAACTTATAAAACAACACGTATTATTCTTGTTTTTTTTTAAATATGACTACGCTTTTTTAATATACGTTGTCGGCATAATCTTTGTCTAAATTTATGGCATAATTTTAGGGATAGATGGCGACTCCAGCATGCTTTAAAACGACTCTAAGAATCAATAGTTGAAGGTTTTTCTGAATCACTTCCAAATAAATTTTTTTATTGAACATGAAGAATTCAAAAAAAAAATATAATAGTAATTTTAAAAAAATTAAGTTTACAAACTAATTTTTTTATAAACTTGAAGTCGAATGTTACCATATACGCTTGGATATATTTTCAGACTTCGAATAAAAAACGAAAATCGAAAAGGAGAATGAATAGGAGAATATGAAAATTTGAATGGTTCGCAGTTGAATGGTACGACAAAAACTTATTTATAATGTTAGACTTCGAATAACAAAATCGAATATCGAAATAGAAAATGAAAATTTTAATGACCTGAAGTCGATTAGTACTATTTATCAATTATGGACTTTTTACGAAGTCAATATGTTAAATATGGACCTGTGAGGTTTATATTGACCGAGGACCAAGTCCGAGGTCTATATATTTGTAACAGGTCCATATTTAACATATTGACAGAGTAAAAAGTCCATCATTTTTATATTACATATGTAGTTTTATGGTATCTACATTTTTGTGGAGGAAAATTATGTCAATAGATTGGAATTTAATTAGAAATAGAACCTTTATTTGAAGGCGGTTGTTGATCTGCCATCATCTAGAGTGGGTTATTACATGAGTGTTCACAGGATAAGTAAATGCCGACATTTCTCATATATTTGCAAAAAAAAAAATAATAAACAAACAAACAAGTATGCCTTTCAATTATTAGCGTGTTTACGTGAAGTGTGCAATAAAAAACATGTGACAACTGTTAAATATATTTTTCATTGATTTCAATGGTTGCTCTGTAAAAAAATTTAATATCCTCTTTGATTTCTCCGGTGGAAACTCCTATTAATGTGTAAAGCGTTTTCCAATATGATTTTCATAAGAACAACTTTAGTCTGAAAGTCCAACTAGACATGTAGCGCCAATAAAACTAAAAATAGAAACATAGCGTCAATATACATGTACTTAAAAATAGAAACATGGCGTCAATATACCTAAAATTAGAAACAACGCTGAAATATACTGAATATTCTTAAATTCACGTGAGCGTATTAGCCAATGAGATTTATAGAAACTTATACCATATGTAATATATACATGTTACGAATATATAGACCTCGGACTTCGTCCTCGGTCAATATAAACCTCACAGGTCCATATTTAACACATTGACTTCGTAAAAAGTCCATAATTGATAAATATGTTACAGTGAATTTGTAAAATCGGGGAATTTGTAAAATCACTGAAAATTCAGGGATTTTGTAAAATCACTTAATTGGTCAGTGGGTTTGTAAAATCCCTAATTAAAACCAGGGATTTTACAAAATCACTGAAAAAAAATCAATTATTATTTTACTGATTCCCTGGTCATATTTAGGGAATTTGTAAAATAATTTTCAGATATTTTATCGCTAACAGAATGTTTTAAAATATTTAGCATCTTAAGGTAAATCTATCAAATATCCTTACTTTAGATAAAAACATAAAAAAATTCAACATTAGTAATTAATAGGACCGAACTTACAGTTTTTAATTATTCAGAATTTCAGAGAATTTTAAGTTCGATGCAGTATGGCTCTGGAATCAATGTTACAAAACGATGAGCTTTTTTAAGCTAAAAGTATGAAAACAAATATTAAGCTATCAACACATAACTTTAGAATAAAACATGCAACTACTATTATCTTGTACGAAAATTTGTACATGGGTCATCTTGCACTGTACACCACTGTTTATTCCATAATAAAAAAAAATTCTAAATATTCCGATTTTTTTAACCCCTTCCAAAAAAAAATGCTAATTTGATATTTGCCAAATTATGGCCATTTCCTTCAAAATTTACAGCATTTTTCCATAAATGATACAAAAGAAAACATAAAATTCACCTAATTCACCCGTGCTAAAATTAAAACAGTTTTTAAAGTGCAAATTCAGTCAGTATACTTTGATATATGCTGTCTCCTGTATCCAGATACAGTATAAATAACCACTGACACTTTGTCATTTGGCAAAAATATAAATGCGACTCAATTGAAATCTCATTAATTAAGATGAAGATATATGGTTGATTTTGGGCCTTCCTGAACTTACTTTTGTATTATGTTTAATCAGGTTTTTATTATTCAAGTTTATGACAAATAAAACAGGTGAATAACAAACGTTTCCTTTCTCTACAGAATGATTATCTCAATCTATCAATTTTAGTGAAAATCAGTAAAATAAATAGAATAAAACCCTCTCACCCACCCCAGATTTTTTGATACAGGTGGATGAGAATCTATAAATTAACTTGATAGGGCCTAATCAGTTAAGAAATATTTTCACAATATTATTTTTTAAATTTAGAAAACTGGTAATATATTTCAGTTTTGTACACCTATTATTATTACTTCTGTTTGTTAATTTATTTAAATACACCAATTCCCCTAAAAATTTAACATTCCATTTAAAATGTTTAATCAGTGGTTTTGTAAAATCCCTAACGATAATTTTAGGGATTTTACACAATCCCTGACAATTTCAGGGATTTTATAAAATCACTAAAATGGTCAGTGGTTTTACAAAATCACTAATTATTTCAGGGATTTACAAAATCACTAATTTTACAAATTCACTGTAACATATACACTTGAATATAATGTTATAACTAGAATAACGAAATCGAATAACGAAAAGGAAAATTAATGTGAAAATATGAATGATTGAATGACCAGAAGTCGAATGGTACCATATATACTTAAATATAATGTCAGACTTCGAATAACAAAATCGTATATCAAAAAGGAAAATGAGTTGGAAAATAAAAATCGAAGACGAATGTTACCATAAAAACTTGGATATATTGTCAGTCTTTGAATATCAAAATCGAATATCGAAAAGGAAAATGAATGTGGAAATACGAAAATTTGAATGACTCGAAGTCGAATGGTTCTATATATGTTATAATTCGAATAAAAAATCAAATAACGAAAAGGAAAATGAATGTGAAAATATGAATGTTTGAATGACCCAAAGTCGAATGGTACTATGGTAGTTGTTTGACGTAAGTATTACATCGAGGTGCTTCGGAATGAAATCACAAATTCAGATACAATCCAAGCTACCACGTCAACAGAAACACAAATAATTGATGATCATATGATAGCTACAGCTGAACTAAAAGCAACTTCTAATCATAGAAGCATTCCAACTTTGTATTGGCTTCCTAAACTTCACAAAAATCCTTTCAAATTTCGTTTTATTTCGGCATCAAATAAACGTACGTCTACACACATTTCTGTTTTATTGACCAGTGCACTTACTACCATTAAAAACCTCGTCATCAATTTCAGCAACGAATGTTATGAATACAGTGGAACTAACTACTTTTGGAGTGTTAAAAATTCGGTAGAAGTTTTGGAAAGACTCGATCTGTTAATGAAGCATACACCTCCTTCGATAGCTAAAACTTTTCTGACCTTTATTCTACATTACCGCATACACTAATCAAAGAAAAAAAATTCGTATTTGATCAAATGGTCCTTCAAAAAAATCAGATGTACTTACATTTGTTGCAATACCTTAAAATCGTTTTTTTCAGCGACGAAAAGCGTGACAAATATACCAACTGGACTTGTCAGGATGTGATGAAAGCATTAATTTTTTTTTCTTGATAAAATTTTGTTCGTTTCGGTGATACAGTCTATCGACAAAAAGTAGGTATTCCTATGGGTACCAACTATGCACCTATCATAGCAGATTTTTTAATTCTTTATTGCTACGGGGCACAATTCATGGCCAAAATTTAAAAAGACCCTTCTAAACAGCATTTATGGATAGTTTTAACAATACATATAGATATTTGAACATATATTTGCTTAAATAATCCTGAATTTTCTAAATTTACAGACGAAATATATCCTGCCGAAATTACTTTAGCAGCAGTTATCATACACATTTTCTTGATCTTGATATATCAATAAATCAAGAAAAGTTAAAACACTAAAGTTTATGATAAAAGGGATGATTTCTCTTTCTCTATAGTTAATTTTCCCCATCTCGACGGCGATGTTCCGTTAGCTCCGTCTTATGGGGAGATACATTTCACAACTTGTTCGATATGCACGAGTATGTAGTGATGTTTCTGACTTCAACGACCGTAATCTTTGTCTTTACTGAAAAAACTTCTGCAGCAAGGGTTTAGATATCATAAATTGATAAAAACATTATCTAAATTTTATTACAGATACATTGACTTATTAAGGAAATTTGGTTCTACATGCAGGGCTCTTATTCAACAGGGCATTTCACATCCAAACTTCTATGGAAAATATTTACAAAGCGCATAAATTCAAGAATTGTCCTTCCAAACTTATTTATCCGTTGAACAAACTTATTCATAGAGGATATAGATACAGCATTGTTGTTAAATCTTTACTTCTGGTTTTTGTTGGCCAAGATATTGGACCACCTTCTAAATTCTTTACACCGTAAATAAATTTTTCATATTGGCAGTATTTGGCAATACACAATATCAAGTTTTTCCTTTATAATCGAAGATGTTGTTATACGAAATATACTTAGAAGTTTTTCAATTGAAGTTGGCTTGATATCATAGTCAACGGAAACTGATTATGTCCTTAGCTAGCTGTCAGTAACTGCGAGCATTTGTCAGGACAGTACCTTAGTGTGTTGCCTTCATGTTTTATGTACTTCACTGTAAAGGTACTCGTCTTGATAAGTTGGACTTTTTCTAGTTTGATTTTTACTGTGAGTCTTTTTGTCTATTTATAGTTAAGCCATTCACCACACATAGGGGAGAGTTTGGATCCGAGAAAACGAGTTTAACCCCATCGCAATTTTTGAACCTGTCCCAAGTCAGGAAAATGTTGGTCATTGGCCTGTCTTTGTCTTCTTATAAAATTTTAGTTTCTTGATATTCGGGTTATTGGATGTAGTTTGTTTCCATTAATTTATTCCTTTTTTTTACTTTTTGGGTGGGGCCATTTAGGGCTTGCTATATGGTGTGAGGTTCCTCACTGTGTTGAAAACCGTACGGTGACCCCTAGATGCTTTGTTTTGGGTCGTTTAAACCTGGAGATGGGATGTTGTCTCCTTGATATTTACCCCATTTCCATTCTTTTTCATATCAACACTTGGATATAATGTCAGACATTGAATAAAAGATTCGAATATCGAAAAGGAAAATGAATGGGAAATAATGAAAATATAAATGTTTGAATGACCCGAAGTCGATTGGTACTATTTACACTTGGATATAATGTTATAATTCGATATCGAAAAGGAAAATGAATGGGAAAGTATGAATGTTTGAATGATCCGAAGTCGAATGGTACTATAAACACTTGGATATAATGCCAGACGTTGAATAACAAAATCGAATATCAAAAAGGAAAATACGAATACCAAAAAAGGAAATGCGAATGACAAAAAAGTGGCATTTTAATTCTTTTTTTTTTTAATATTCATATGGTGTTGGACTTTTAACTTAAAACACAAATTTTGAATAACGAAAAGGAAAAAACGAAAATGAAAACAACTTGACTCCGGTCTTCATCTCAGCTTTTTCGTTATTACTTGCATGACCAGATATATTGTTACATTTTAGAATTATGTTTGAATGTGCATACATACCAACCAACTTACTTTAGAGTGTAAAGATGTTCACAAAACATTTTTACCTACATTTTCCAGACAATTTTTTTCCCGAGATTCCGAATTATCCCGAAATTCGTCCTGTGATATAAGTTAACCTAAAAACTTGACATTACCTTGAATTTCAAGAAGCAATTACGCTTGCAAGCCGATCCTTTAGTCACACTTCTGCAATGTTCAAGCTGAAATTATATCATTAACTTTCTTTACTGTTATTTCTACCCTATTATATATGGCAACGTTAAACAGATAACACTCTATGAAACAATTTTATTATATTCTGCAGAAAAAAATTAAGCATATTTAGGACCATTAATTTTTTAATGGACAGAACCTTTTTTTTAATCCAATTTGTATTGAGTTAAAAATCAATTATTTTACAAATCTTAAATTTGTAAGTGTTAAATCAATTATACGAATATTTTAAAATACAATGTCGAAGTATTACTTGTAATATGTCACGTTCGAAAGAATGAATATTCGCGTCCTTATCTTATAGACCAATCTTTTTATATTTTCTGTGATACAAGTCACTTCGGTCTGTTGGTGGTTAATTGTTTCATACTCTGTTTGATAGTCTTTGGAGTAGAAGAAGACGGACTAGATGGGTCGCATTTGTCATTACGAACTACCCCTTACCAACAGACTGAGTCAAACATCGGGACGAAACATCGATAACGGAATATGCCTGAGGAGGAGGAGGAGCAGCAGCAGTAGTACTATCCCACAAACTCGAGAAGCAGCATAAGAGGCATCATTATTCACACACCCTCGACCATCAGCAGCAAGTACAGAAACGCGATAAAAACTGAACATCAAGAAAAAATATGTCATTTTTCTGACAATCTACGGAAAAATAGAGAATGTAAAATAGAAAAAAAAACACGAAAAAAAAANGGGTCGCATTTGTCATTACGAACTACCCCTTACCAACAGACTGAAACATCGATAACGGAATATGCCTGAGGAGGAGGAGCAGCAGCAGTAGTACTATCCCACAAACTCGAGAAGCAGCATAAGAGGCATCAATATTAACACACCCTCGAGCATCAGCAGCAAGTACAGAAACGCGATAAAAACTGAACATCAAGAAAAAATATGTCATTTTTTCTGACAATCTACGGAAAAATAGAGAATGTAAAATAGCAAAAAAAAACACGAAAAAAAATAAATAAAACAGTCAAGTTTATCATAATATGAAGTTTACACAGAAATAGACCAAATTAATACAATCAGAAAAAGTTGCAAACAAAATGAATATTTATTGAAAACATATAAAGAAATATGATTTAAATGATGACATGTAAAAACTAGAGGATTAGAGGTTGTCAGAAATGACAGATATCCCCTCGCTCCCTGTTTGACACAGAAAACAGCTGTTATATACTTTTTCTAAATATTTTTCCAATGAAACTATTGATAGTTTCGTATTGAGAACTTCAACACGAGGGGAACTAGCGGTAGAAAAGTCTGTTGCGAAAGCAATACATAAATGTTCAGTTTACAACTATAATTAATTCCAATATAACATAAATAATATAACAATAAACAAAAGCGACAACTATCACAAAAATATCGAATGTCCAATTTTTAAGAATACGGGGTCCATATTCTGTATGTCGGATTTCCGAACTGCCGAAACTTACAAATTTTCCTATTTATAAAAGTTGCTATGACTATGAGCTAATGCAATTTGTACTTTGGCATGTATATTTAATTAGTCCGTAATTACTATTCAAGTTCTTCGTGTCACTTATGTCGCAGTCTTAATTAAATTACTTTACAATTTACAGTCTATCAAAATAAGTAAAGGCAATTTATGAATAAAATAATGAAATACAGAAAAAATAAAAAATAATCCAAATTACACAAATAAGTCCGAATTTTGCACTATGACAATTCCTCCCTGCTCCAGGTAGACTCTGACCCAGAGTCTGTTAGAAGTTTGTTACTTCGTCTTTACCTTCTTCTTTGATTTTACGCTGTTGTTTTGGGAAAGCGTCTCGAATCTACTTTTCCATATTAATGTTTCTTTTCCTTCTTGTTCGATTTGCTCTTTATACTCACTAACTTTTATTTTAAATTCTGATATTAGTTTGTCTTTAAATTGAATCTGGCCACTTAGATAGTTTATATCCATTTGTAGGTTATTGATGTGCCTCATTTTTTCTGCAGAAAATGTTCTTAACTGACGGATTTCCGTTTTTAACTTATTCACTTCTTCGTCATGGCTTTTTATCAAATCTCTATGCGGACTTCGCAATTTTTGATTTTCCTCTTTACGCTGACGGAGTTCACGATCAAAATTTTCTACTTACGCATCGGCAACACACAAAGCTTTGCCTAACTTAAAGTCAGCCTTTTCCGACTTTTTATTTTGCTTCTTAACTTCCTTGAGTTCAATTCTTAAAGTGTTGTCCATGGATTTCATAGTGTCATGGAAATCGTTATCACTGAGACCAGAGTAGGGAAAAATTGTCATTACACTCTTTGACTTGTTGTATGCTTCCATTCTCTGCAAATCCCGCTTTTTAAGTTTTTCAGATTTATCTTTTTTGTTTGTTAATCTGGTGAAGCACAATTTAGCGTAATGTCCAAAATGTCCACATCTAAAACACTTACTTTTAACGGCATAGCAGATATGATCGCTATAACTGGGTCTTCCGCATCTAGTACAGTTTTTGAACATTCTTCTCTGGTAAATGGAATTCCATCTCTGGGTTTCAAAAGAGTTAACCCTGTTCCATCTCTGATATTCAGGGTCAGGGTACATCTTGACTCAATTTGTCAGTAACGGGAACTTGCAACGCAGACTGTAGATAGGTGTTAAGAAATCCACGGAATGCTCCGGGTTCTAGCACCAACTTTCGTATTGAGAATTTCAACACGAGGGAACTAGCGGTAGAAAAATCTGTTGCGAAAGCAATACATAAATGTTCAGTTGATAACTATAATTAATTCCAATATAACATAAATAATATAACAAGAAACAAAATCGACAACTATCACAAAAATATCGAATGTCCAATTTTTAAGAAGTCTGTATGTCGGATTTCCGAACTGCCGAAACTTACAAATTTTCCTGTTTATAAAAGTTGCTATGACTATGAGCTAATGCAATGTGTACTTTGGCATGTATATTTAATTAGTCCGTAATTACTATTCAAGTTCTTCGTGTCACTTATGTCGCAGTCTTAATTAAATTACTTTACAATTTACAGTCTATCAAAATAAGTAAAGGCAATTTATGAATAAAATAATGAAATACAGAAAAAATAAAAAATAATCCAAATTACACAAATAAGACCAAATTTTGCACTATGACAATAGTCATTATTTTTACTAAAAGAATTCTGGGATATATGGTAGTTAGGCAGAATTTCAAAAAACTAGTTTTTGAGACTTTCAGGAAATTTATCAAAATTGGAATCAAATATTCTTGAAATCCAACTGATGAAAATATTTGTCCTTATCTTAACAAACAATTTCAGCATGGTTGCTGGATAGAATTAAAAAAATAACTGTTTTGAGACTTTAAGGGAATTTACCAAAATTGGAATTATATATTTTTGACATCTAATTTATGAAACTGTTTATCCCAAACTACTCAAGCAATTTCAGTACGGTTGCTAGGTAAATTAAAAAAAAATACTGGTCTTTGAGACTTTCAGGAAATTCACCAAAACTGGAATCTTTTTCAGAATTCTAAGTTTTCAGAATTTCGTTTATACCAAACACTTGTCGGAATATAAGAATATATGACAAAAGTTCCAGAAATATGCGTCTTTGACATTTTCAGGAAATTTACAAAAGCTGGAACCGGAATCAAAATTCCGAAAGCTTGTTGCAAATATACAGACTATATGCAACAATTCTGCTTAAAGATTTAATCCCTATTTTCAAAAAATTAGGAGACGTTTGCGTCACATGCCGCATTAGTCAAAACCAACATCTTGGGGCCTTTTCAAAAATTGACATCTTGGGGCCCCTTGTTTGCACCAAGATAAAGATAAAAAAAATCCGAAAGCTTATTGCGCATCTACAGACTGTATATATATACAACAATATTACAGCAAAATTAAATCCCTAAATCCAAAATTGTAGGAGTTCGCGTCACACGCAACATGTGTCAAATTAGACATCTTGGGGCCTCTTGTTTGCATTAATATCAATATAAAAAAATCCGAAAAGCTTATTGCGCATCTGCAGTATATGTGCAACAATTCTGTAACAAAATTAAAATCCTAATTCCAAAAATGTAGGAGTAGTTCCCGTCACATTTGGACAGACGGACGGACAGACGGATAGACAGACGGACAGACAGACAGACAGATAGACAGACAGACAGACAGACGGAGGCGATCAATATCCCCGAACTTTCTTTAAAAATTCTGGGATAAAAACACCAAATATAGTTATGAATGAATGCTAAATGAAAAACAAAGTATCTGTAATAAAATTTGAACAAACGCAAACCAAGGATGTTTATTGTCAATATACGTCCTTGCGCAAACAAAAGAAAATTAAAT
>MJUU01051809.1:29936-46993 GCA_002080025.1 Modiolus philippinarum | reverse complement strand
GTTGCATCTGCTTCTTTTTAGATCTTTAAATGTAAATCGATTTTTTTTCTATTTTCTGAGTTCCAATTTTAAAGTATCTATATGTTTTGACCTGTCTGGAAAAAGTAAAATCTTAAGACATGGTCCTACAACTATAAATATATTTATAGTTTTCATAACGAGAAAGAATTGTATATCGCTGGATATCAACTAGAGTTATGTAGTTTCAATATGTGATAATCGAGCCTTTGGGCAGTTTATTATATTTGAAATTGCATAACGAGAGTGGAGAGTCGATATCCAGCGATGTACAATTCTTTCGAGTTGCATTGTATTTAAACTATTTCTCTTATGATTTTCATAAATTAATGCAGCGAATGTTTGGTGCTAAACTGCTTTACCGTGTTTGCTTCCTAGTGACGTCGCTGTTTTTGCTTAGAGTAACATCACCGTTACTAGGCAACTTTAATCACGGCAAACGAGATCGCATAGTGCTCCAATAGTAACGTCGAAAAGTGATAACATCATGTGTGATATGCTTTCAAATTTCGCTCAACCACTGAAATTCACGTGAAAGAGATTCAATTAGTTTATATCTAACTCCATCTTCAAAGTCTCGCTGTGTACCATAAATAACTATTCGTGCAAGGAATAGGTAATGAGGTTAAATCATAAGAGAAATAACAGATACATGTATAAAACTTCGCATTCTCACATTTCTCGTCTGCAGAAACTGCTTCTTTTCCGATCTTTAAATGTAATTCGCATTTGTCTATTTTCTGGGTCCAAACTGATAAGTTCGTTTATATTTGAGGGTGAATCACATATTGAATTCATAATTTTTTTTTGTCACAATCTATCAATATTTTATAATAACAATTAAAAAAAATTGAAAAATAACAATTTGCTATTCAGTTTAATCACTTTGTAAACTGGATAAGATATTTTTTCATATTTCACACATGAAATTTACTTTTCTGCAAGCTTGTTTTGATTCATAAAATTGGTTGTTATTCAAAGATCTTTAACTTAAACATTCTGAGAATATCTTTGACAGCTGAAAAAAAACAGTTCTGAGTAAGGTTTGATAATTTGGATACAATATTTGCCGTCTCAATTCGTGTTGGATGTAATAGGGTATGTAAGTCTCGTCATGTGACTCACAAGAATCCTATATAAACAGGCAATTCGAAAACGTCTCCCGCCAAAACATGACGTCTGAGGATAATGACGTTCATGTTTTTTGTTTGAAACGTCATATAACTTTGTTTAAATGTAACTTCCGGGTACAATTTTAGATCCCGGAAGTTCCAAAATTGTACGAGACTAACAGACACTATTGCAGTGATTTAGATTTGTATTTTTTAATTCCTTCTTCCATTCTTTTGCCTCAGTATTCGCTTGCCGATGTATTCCTCGTTCGCAAAATTTTGTTTAAAACTAAGGAGTATCTCCCTCGTGCATAAATCTGTCCTTAGCTGAATTTTGGCACTTCTATTTAGACCCTTTTAGCTATTTGTTCTCTATCAGCTTTTACATGTTTTCGGTTAATGAACTTCCAAATGTTTTGGTTCGATCTGCACTGATGAGACATAAGTTGTCGAAATGGGCTTATGCAGAACATAAATTAACAGTAACTTCGGTACTTTGCTGTTTCAATAGTTAAGTTTTTGACTGTGCACGCACGATTTACCTTCCAAAATATATTGATATTAGCTCTTGATGGGAGAAAACATACAGGATGCTCTTGTATTATTTGGAGTAAGATAGAGAAATAAGTACGGAAATTCGACCTTTATGCAGTATTATGTATTTTGGGAAATAAATCCAAATTGATTTTTTTTATCTATTTGGAATTTGAAGACAATAAAAACAATTATCCACAAAGTTCATTAATCTTGCGAATACACACAAGTCGCAGTCATTACAGTATAATTTTTGTATAAGAAAATTCAGATTTCAAGCTTATGACTTATTTGATTGCACACATAATACCGGAAAATTCAATTTATACCAAATTTTGTGCATAAGCTACTCAGTAACTATACCACGTAATAAAAAATCCAACAAAATAAGGTATTTGGTTTTACCCTAAATCTAAAACTGTCCTGACAAAGGGGGATAAAATATTAAATATAAGGATCTTACCCAGATTTTCCCTTTGTTCAATCCGATTAAAAGTACTAGAATTTACAGATGTATAAGCTTTAGTGTATCTTGTTACTGCTCTGGCAACTTTTGTCACGCCATTCATATTCTGCAATCATAAAGACCATTTTTCAGTAGGTATTTTAAATGAAGAATATCGAAAAAAAAATTATTATACTTGCTTATGAAAGAGACAGAAAATGGGGTAAGTGTCAAGGAGACAATATCCCATCTCTAGATTCAAACGACCCAAAACAAAGCATCTGGTCAGGAACCTCACCAAATATAGCAAGCCCTAAATGGCCCCAAAGTAAAAAGCGAACAAATCAATGGAAACAACCCACATCCAATAACCCAAATATCAAGAAATTTTATAAGAAGACAAGGACTAGCCAACATATTCCCGACTTGGGACAAGCGAAAAAATTGCCGTGATAAGATGATAAAAATACATGATGAGATAATTTTTTATCTCATCATGAATTTCTAAGTTGTCGTTCAATATATAACCTCATTCTCTTTTTTGTTCATTTAAATATCGGCATATAAATGCTAAATTACTAAAAATCAGTAATATTTATTGACTTCACAAAATAACATGAGGAGGAAAGCACATGAACGAAAAAGGAAAGCACATGAACGAGTTCAAAGTATGCAAGAATACTTAGAGATTGCTTTTAGGTATTCACATGTTTAACACGTTTACAGTTGATATCTGGAATAGGTAAACAGAAGGTAAGTGAGATTTATCCCTTTCGTGGGTAAATTTGCCACCTTGCTACTTTCAAGACAAACGTTGAAAATTGTATTTTCCCCTGTCAATATTCAATTTTCTTTTGTTTAAAATAGTACGAGGAAAAGTAAATAAGAATAATAAGAAAAAGAAGGGAAACGGGAAATGTGTCAAAGAGACAACGACCCTAAGGGGAGCAATAACAACTCAAAGCCACCATAAGATCTTCAATGAACGGTGAATGTCTGTTTTGTCAAACTTTTCTAGTAAATTTTAAGACAAGAATCCCAACGAGAAAGAGCAATTTTTCAAATATATATCAATATATTCCGATTTACAGATGTAAACCTGCTTTTGATTGGATGACGTTCCTTGAATGTCAACATATATTCGGAAAACTGCCGGGTAATATAAGTTGTCATGGAAGTTGACAACGTCATAACATGAAAGCAACATGGTGAAATTGATAAGAGTAACATTTTTCGCAGATTTCATTCACCAGGGCTGTTCATCGGAATATAAAGGTAATTCAGGTTACAGACGGAGTATATAGCGTGACATACCATGGATGCTTATTATATTTCCTTCGCCTCAGGAAATATAACTAAACATCCAGGGTATGTCACGCTATATACCCCGTCTGAAACCTGAATAACATATAATATATATATATAATATACCAAATCCCGAAGCTGATTCCAATGTCGACCATTTTTGTCTTCAAGTAAACTGTTGCAAGCATCGACAAATATCTACAATTAAGTGTAAAAAAATTTAGTGAAAACATGAATGTTGAATACAAATTTATTAATTTTGTATATCGTTTGTTTGTTTTATATACTCCCATTAAATGTTTTAAAAATCACATTCAAGTATGGAACAACCTACAAAGCCTTGTTGTGTAAATTGGCATATATATATTTTTTTTTTCAAAATCAACAACAAAAAGAAGACAGGGATTTTCAGAATATAACAACCTCTTCCAAGTCTTTTGTCTATGATAATCGCACATAACAGTGGACGATCCATTTTTGTCTTCAAAATAACCAACAATAAAAATGCAGCAAATTTTTTTCTGTTTTATCACGTTTAAAGCCCGACAAAAATATTTTTCTGAGTCATAGTTATAGGACATAAGTCCGAACATTTTGGCCTATTATTCTTTTTATGTCACCCAGATGACGTCTGCTGACATGCTGTTATTCTACAATTCTGCTGAGTACAAGTTGTCACTCTGTTTATGCTAGTTCACACTGTGAGTGCTTTGGTTTTGAATGTTGTATTTTATTTCAGCGTCTTGTAGCTTTCTAATAACATTGTTTTTCGGTGTTCTCGATTTACCCATGTCTCTGGACTTTGATTTTCTACTTCCTTTTTGTTTGTTCTGATTCTTCATCTTTGACTTCTCCAAATATTTTAATTTTCAATCGATTATTTTGAAATGGCTTGATTTCAAAACTAAAACTTGGTATATACTTGGATCAGTATGTGGAAAAGTGTTTTCAATGAACAAAAAAAAAATAATTGCTGCAACTTTACGTTAAAAATGTGGGGATTTGTTGTCTCAGGAATTGCTTTGCATAATTTGTTCATATTTCATATAAATATAAACGTTCAATAAGATAACAGAAAGGAATTCATGCGAAAAAAAATCAAAATGGCCGCCTTTTGAAGATGTCCACCAAAATACGTTAAAATTTCAATCTTGTCCGATTTCACTGAAAATTGATTTCCAGGTAGATTCTGAAGCAGAGAAAAGGATGAAATCGTGGAATTGATTGTCTGAAATGACATCGTCTATTAATCGAAATTGCATATCTAGTTCATTCTTGTGATTGTTGTTGTTTTTTTTTTTTTAATTTCTATTTTTCAACATTCCAAAAGCACCAGCATATGGAGTTTACATCTAACAACTCATTCGCTACTCAAGGGCTTGTGGTCGTTTCAGTGATTTCCTTGTTAGAGCTCAGTTGCTTACAAATAGACTACTTAAGCAAGGCTATGTTACCAAAAACTTAAAGTCATCACTACAGAAGTTTTACGGTCGACATCACGATGTTGTGGACCGCTATGGGATATCAGTTTCCCAGATGACAACAGATCTTTCCCTCTGCAACTAAAGTTTTTTTCCTCTACCTGATTTGACATGTTCAACACGGCGGGTGTCTTATAAGAAGCAGGGGATGCTTACTCTACCAGTACATCTGATCTCACTCATGGTTTTTATTGGGTCCGTGTTGTTCATCTGTACGTGTGTCTTCATTATTCTTTTTTGTCCCGTACTTAAAGTGGCGTCCTTGTTTCTTAGTGTGTCTGATGTTGCCATTGTCCATGGATTGTTTGTTCTTTTGATTGACAGTTCGGTTCTCACTTACTTTTGTATAATTCGTAAATTGTTTCATTACACTTGTGGCTTAGATTTGCCAGTTTTAATTGTGTTTAATATAATTAAAGTGCCCTTCAATCTTGTTTTAGCTCAGCAAAATTTGCTGAAATATAAAGAGTGATACCTCCAGTTGCCCAACAGATATGTTATTCTTTCTTTCTGTCAGAAAACTGGCTACATTATCTAGCACTGACGAAGACACTTCCAAATCTCCTGATCTGAGATCTTCTTTTCCACTGGATGCCTGTTCCTTGAGCCCATTGAGAATTGTGTCAGGCTCAACAACCAGTATACCATCATTCAGGTTCTCTGACTGTAAATAAATGCGGATAAAACAAGTCACCCGCCATTAATAGTATGACATGTGCCGGGATGTTTACTCTTCCGAAGCCATTGAGGTAATTAGACTGCTATGATTGGGCTGTTTGTTTACAGTATATCGCGATTTTTGCCTGTGTTTCATTTTCGCCTTTTTCATGGTTCACCAGCGGGCTCGAAATTTAATTCCCGCGAATGTTAAATACCCGTTCGAATGCATTGGATAAAGTTTAAAAACGCAAATTAAGGATGGTCACTCCTCAGGTTTTTGAAACTGTCTCTGACTTTCGGGATTCTCATATTTTATCCATCATGATGCATTAGAATATTTTACACACTGAACCCCAATTTTCTTTTCAAAATATGTTTGTATACATCTTGAATGAACTTCTGACAAAATTTGATGAAATTCTTGCTATATCTTCATTGTATTTCAAAGGTCGATTGCCCTAATGCAAAGTAAATGAAAAATCTAGAGGAGTTCGGTTTCTCGCCAAAATTTCAGGCACTTTATTCTCAAAAACGAGCACACTGACCTATCAATATTTTTTGCTTAAAATGATGTATGATCTATGTTCTAATAAATATAGATACTAATTTTAAAACCTTGACATAATGAACTTGAGGAGTGACCATCCTTAAGTCTTTTGGTCCCTCGATTAGCCATGTCTCTATACTTTGATAAATGTAATTTAAACATGTTTAATCCCTGCCCTATTCCACTGTTTTCTTGCGTTTTGACAGGAATCTGTTACTTGATTTTGGTATTGTCTTTTTGTTACTCTATCTGGCAATGTTGTTTGTTTCTTGTCGATCGGACATCATTGGATGTGGATTCAGCATTGTTCGATGTGAACCATCTGATGTTTTGCGTCGTCTTGAATTTACTTTTAGATATCAGTGTTAGCTAAGTGTTACGGACCCCATAGTGACTTCAAGATGGAGAACAACAAAATAGTTGTTCATTTAACATGTAATTGTAAAGCCCTAGTCTCATATTCTTTTACTCCATATCCCTTCATAAGACAAAAAAAATGTTTTCCGTTTTGTTTATGTTCCCATGTATGTTTAGAAATTGTCCAATGTACACTAGTTTTCCTTTATTTGTTTATTAATACTTATTTATTTGCAAATTCTTCAGTAATATTTCCGATGTAGCACTGTAGGCTTCGTGTTGTCAAATGGACCTTTATTTTTGCTTGTAATAAATAATACATATCTGCCATGTATTTCTTTCGTAAATGGCAATTTCCGAAATTCAACGACCAACTGAAGTAGATTAAGACGGGCTTTCGGGCACACGTTCTCACTCGATAAATATCAATGCAGATTATTTATTTTTATCTATCAATAACAGTATCTATTATGAAACATCACAAATGGCGTTATGTCGCAATTAAAATTGTGTTTAAAATGGCGGGGATTTTGGCATATATACTTAAAGACGTTAAATAGCATGCTTTATCTGTGTACAAAAAGATAAGTATATGTTTTTCAAACTTTCACCTTGATCTTGTTTGAGGGTCAAAGAAGTAACATGTACCATGAATTTTGATTGGTTTTGTATTAGGGTTAGAAAAGGACATTGACTAATCAGCCACCCACCAGATCTTTCATAACCTTATTTTACTTAGTACTAGGGATGGACATTCCGCTGTCTTATGACCTGTCGATAGCACTTACAACTGAGTTGCTACCGGACACTACTGCATTGGGAGGGGAGGTTTGGCCATTAAACCGATTTAAAACCCATTTCTTTTGAGATGACTGTACCAAGTCAGGATCATTGCGGTCTACAATTCCGGGGCATTTCAACCCGACTTTTTTTGCCTCTTAGACTTTGGCTCTTGATAATTCTGTTCGATAATTTGTTATTACCCCTGTTCACGAAACTTACATTAGATCAAATATCTACATACCGAAGTTACTGTGAATTTATTTTCTGCATATGCGCATTTCGACAACTAATGTCTCTTAAGTGCAGATAAAATCTCAACGTTTTGAAGACCATAAAACTCAAAGATATTTAAAAGCTGACAGAGAACAAATAACCAATATCATCTCAATGCCAAAAAAAAAAAAAAAAAAAAATAGCTAAGGACAGAGCTTTGCATGAGGTAGATACTTCTAAGCTTTCAACAAATTTTACAAAAAATTAGATATTGTAGGAATCCAAAATAATCGACTTTCGGGTCAGCAACGAAGTACTGACTTCTGGGCTGGTGAATAACCTCGGGGACTAACAGTCCACCAGCAAAGGCCAGCATATTTTTTCAGTCATGTAAGACATTATTCATCTGATTTCCTCGTTCCCCTGTGCTTCATTCGAAAAAAACACATAATGTCTTACATTCATGAAATATATCACTATCTTTGATCTTCACTGATATAAAAGAGTATTATAATTAGATTTTATGAATGTCTTCTAACCTGATCAAATAGGTCTTGGATATTTTTACGTATACAACGACTATAGTTAGGTTCTTCCCAAATTCCATATCTGTTGCAAACACGTGATACCGCACCTTTAACAAAATGTAAATGTAATTATAATTGAGTATATCCAATATATTTTACCTGTTAATCAATGAGCAAGACACAAACTGTACAAAAAGAATTTAACCACAATACCATGCGGCTCAAGGAGGCCTTGTAGAAGTTTGTAGAAGAAGTGATATTATCCTATTTATACCCATTTAACTTGTATTTCCTTCCAATTGAAATTTGCAATTTCGAAAATTATGACCATCTTTAAGAGCTTTGAAACAGTGTAAATAACAAACTAGAGGCTCCCAGGAGTCTGCAATCACTCACCTGGCTTTAAGTTGCCACAATGAAGCTAGAATTTTAAGTTATACAGTTGAGGTTAAGTCTCTCAAACTTTGTTAGCTCAAACACCACCAATATCTTAAAATGTACTTACTTATGACCACTTTCAACACCAGTTTTGAAGTTGAGACAATTTTGCAAAAAGGCGGTCAACAACAATTTTTAAAACCATATTTATATTTATTTGGAAACCAAATTTCTCTGAAATAGGAAAATGTTGAATTTTTCCGCCTTTTTAGTGGCCATTTTGAAAATGGCGGTCAACAAACAATTTTCCACACGACTTTTGAAGTCGCTACATCAATATCCACTTGGACACCAAAGTTCATTGAAATCAGACAATGTTGAATTTTCCCGCCTTTTTTGCAGCCATTTTAAAAAGGCGGTCAGCGAACAATTCTTAACATCAGTTTTAAATTCACAACATCAATATCCACTTAGAAATCAAATTTCATTGAAATTGAACAATATTGAATTTTCCCGCCTTTTTGGCGGCCATTTTGAAATGGCGGTGAACGAACTATTTTTTAACATTAGTTTGAATTTGCGACATCAATACCCATTTGGAAACCAAATTCCATTGAAATTGGACAATGTTAAATTTTCACGCCTTTTTTGGTGGCCATTTTGAAAATGGCAGTCAACAAACAATTTTCAGCATCTGTTTTGAAGTCGCAACATCATATCCACTTGGAAACCAAATTTCATTGAAATCAGACAATGTTGAATTTTCCCGCCTTTTATGGAAGCCATTTTGAAAATGGCGGTCAACGAACAATTTTTAACATTGGTTCGAATTTGCGACATCAAAACCTATTGGGAAACAAAATTTCATTGAAACTGGACAATGTTGAATTTTCACGCCTTTTTTGCAGCCCTTTTAAAAATGGCGGTCAACGAACAATTTTCAGTATCCGTTTTGAAGTCGCAATGTCAATATCCACTTGGAAACCAAATTTCATTGAAATTGGACAATGTTGAATTTTCCCGCCTTTTTTGGCGGCCATTTTGAAAATGGTGGTAAATGAACAATTTTATACACAAATTTACACATTGCCATAGCATGGCAAACATTTTAATCAATTTACACTAAACCTTCATCTTCTCTAGTTATGGATATAATAGAAGACAAAATATGAAAATTCTATGAAACTATGAAAAAGGGCAACAACTCCTACAAAGATTTTTTGATTTTCTTCAAAATTTCAGGGTATGTAGATCTTGATATGCTGAACCTTTTTGCAATTTACACTTGACCTCTATCTGTTACACTTTAAAAAAAAAAAATATATACATATATACATAACATCTATGTTAACATACATGTATCAACCAATATATTTGATTCTGAAAAGTTTCAACAATTTTATTCCTCAAACTTTTCTGTAGTTCTAAGAAATGGTAGCAATACATTTGTTATCACCAGAATGGCTAATTCAAAATGGAAAATATTTTACTGATGTCTAGCTACTGTGTTAAAATCAAATGTCTCTTTACTGAAGATCCAGAAATCATGCTAAGATTGTTAGTTTACCTGTACTGTTACCTGATCCATTTCTTATTGCACAATTTCATAAACAACAATAGAAACGAGATGGGCTTAACTTGACTCGCAACCATGATGAAATGGCTGACCAATATCATTAGGTTGTGTAATGCAGTAATCGAACCACGACAAAACGTAACAATATGCTTTGCAAGCCAAGTGACACTGAGATGTTACTTTAAATTACTGCTTAGAATTTTTTTGGGAAGTCGATTTGCGAAAAATGAAAAAATTTTGTTATGCGTTGGTATTCCTTTTTCACCACCAAATCAAAGATAGTTCCTAATAACATCTGTTTAAGATATTTTACTTTCAATAAATAAATAAATTAATCGGTAATTAGTATAAGTTTTTTTTATCTCTTGAGGCAAATATATTCAGTATTTGCTTCTACAAGAATACTACAAAATATAAGTCTATTAGGCCACGCTTACTTTGTCAATCAGCGCATCAATGTAAACAAAGAAATCAACATCTACAAAAATCATTCGGAAAGAATCAATAATCTATTTCCCGATTTCATGAAGATTGATTTTTATTTTTTAAATTTGTCCTTTCAAATGATTTAATTAATTACCGATAAAAAAATAATAGAATAGAAAAAAGAAGGGAAACGGGGAACGTGTTAAAGAGACAACGACCCAAAGGGGAGTTATAACAACTCAAAGCCACCATAAGATCTTCAATAAACGCAAAAGAAAACCCCACACCCAACGGCAGGTCGGAGTCGGCCCCTAAATAAAGAGTAATCAAGTTCAGCGAAATAAACATCATCCTAGACTCCTATTGACATAAAGTAAACTAACTAGAAAACAGACAAGACACACAAAGGCTTTATAAATTACCTGACTTAGGACAGGCGCAAACCTGCTGCGGCGGGGTTAAACTAGTTTTATTGGGCCCAAACTTTTGTTTCTAATACTTCAAATGTTGTCTCAAATAATACACTCACCAACAAGTGGACTCGTCCATTATTTTCGACAATTTTTTTTGTATCAGAAGCAAATCTTCTATTATTCTATAAATAATATGATTTACTTGACTGTAGTGCCAATATTTTCTGCTTCTAATAATATCTTACCGGTATACGTTCCTGTACATTCCAGTTCAACAATGGTGCTATCCACAGTTCTGTTCCAAATGGTATTAAACGAATCCACGTCTAATGGACAATATTTGTAAGCAACTAAAACAACACACGTTTCATTGACAATTACATATACGTTAGGCTATATCATGTTATTCAATAAGTATAAAAAGTACATTCAACTTGACAAGCGTGGAGGAAATCACGTTGACCATTTCAGAGCACATGCCTGTTCCCTGTGTCAGATCAAAATGCTAATTTTTTATTTTACGGTGCTAAACTCTTATACAAATTCTGTCCGTCTTATTTTGTGTCACATATATGTAGCCAGAATTTCAGATCGTTGATCTCCGAATTTTTATTACTTTGAAAATGTTATTATTATGAAATAGTCCATGGGCTGGAATAACCCCCCGTGCACCCCCACTTCCGAACCCCACCCATTTTTAAGTCCGCAAACATCCCCTCTTCAAAATTAAACATGTTAACACGAGCATAACCTGCACGCACTTGAGGAATTTGGCCCATTTTTAGACCCACCTACCGTAATTTTTGAAAATTTCGTTTTTCTATTAAAGTTTTTCTTTCAGTTGCTTCAAAATGTTGATCAAATGCCTTCCAGTTATAAAAACGAGGTATCAAATGATTGCTTATTATATTAGCTTTACAAAGAACCCAAGTTTTTACAATTTCTATGCCCAATACATTCCATAGTGCAATTAAACGTACCCCTACCCCAATGAAATATTGACGAAAAAAATGATATTTTCATTGAAATTGCGTAAGTTTGATGGTCAAGAGAACCCGAAGTACATCCCAATTCCCGATTCTGAAAATTGTTTTTAGCTTTTCGATCTATTTTCTTTAATATAAAACATGTTAAGACGATGTAAACATATTTTAAATGACCAAAATTTTATTTTCAAATATACCAAATACAGGGACCCTTGAATAATTTCGTTTTTGAATAAGTTTTGTTTTTCTTTTGACTAATATTATTTTTTAGTAAACAAATATCATTAAACATAGGTATAAAATGAAAGTTTATTATATTTGCTTCACAACCATTACAAATAAGGGCTGCTTTTAGGTAATCTAAACCTCATACATCAATAAAACTTAGCCCTACCCTACCAAATTTACTTTAAAAATGTCAATTTTTTGTCTATTTAAGCATACAAATAACCAGAACACGCAAAATGTGTGTTGTTTATGACAAAGTTGCATAAATAACAATATGATTTGGTATTTGGCCATTTGTTGACTTGAACTCAATATTTTGCCCGAAATAGATGAAAAATGGGAATTTTTAACATTTTAGAATTGTCCAAAGTTCACTGTAAAATCGTTATTTATGCAAAATCTGGACGATATATCTGAATAATTGCCAATTAATTGTACCAAGCGACATATTAGCTGTCTTAAAACATTGCTTAGAAAAACAATGAGTGCTTAATGTGACTCTGAATACCGAAAATCTTACCCCTACCCAAACAAATTTTCCCTAAAATTGTCAATATTTTGTCCATGTTCGCATTAAAATAACCAGAACCCGTAAAATGTGTATTGTATATGACAATATTGTATGAATTACATCATGATTTGGTATTTTAACAGCCATTGTTGGACTAAAACTCAATATTTCTCCCAAAATTCATGAAAAAATGGGAATTTTCAACATTTCAGATTTGTCCATAGCTCACTGTTAAATTGCAATATATGTCAAATTTATAGAATATATCTGCAGATATGCAAATTAATTGTTCTAAGCGATACATAAGTTGTCTTAAAACATTGTTTAGAA
This sequence comes from Modiolus philippinarum, assembly GCA_002080025.1. Lineage (NCBI taxonomy): Eukaryota > Metazoa > Mollusca > Bivalvia > Mytilida > Modiolidae > Modiolus > Modiolus philippinarum. Next base: position 34,163 of record MJUU01051809.1, on the reverse strand, counting down.
AAACAAGGAGTGTTAAATGTGACTCTAAATACTGAAAATCTTACCCCTACCCAAACAAATTTTCCCTGAAATTGTCAATTTTTGGCCTTTGTTGGGATAAAAATGACAAGATCACAGACAACGTGTGTTGTATATGACAATGTTGCATAAATTACATCATGATTTGGTATTTTAACAGCCATTGGCCCCCAAAAACTCAATATTGCTCCAAATATTGATGAAAAATGGGAATTTTCAACGTTTCAGATTGGTCCATAGTTCACTGTTAAATTGCAATATATATCAAATCTATAGAATATATCTGCAGATATGCCAATTAATTGTTCTAAGAGATACATTAGTTGCCTTAAAACAGTGTTCAGAAAAGCAAGGAGTATTCAATGTGACTCTAAATACCAAAAATCTTACCCCTACCCAAACAAATTTTTCCAAAAATTGTCGATTTTTTGTCTATGTTGGGATAAAAATAACCACCACACGCAAAATATGCATTCCATATAGCGAGGTTGCATGAATTCTATCGTGATTTGGTATTTTTAACCCAACTTGTCTGCTTAAATTCAATATTTTGTCCAAAATTGATGAAAAATGGGAATCTTTAGCATTTCAGATTTGTCAAAAATTCCCTTTTAAATCGTTATATGTGGCAAATCCGAAGGATTTATCTGCAGATTTGCCAATTTATTGTTTTAACCGATACATAAGTTATCTTAAAACGCTGCTTAGAAAGACAAGGAGTGTTCAATGTTACACTAAATACCGAAAATATTGCCCCTACCCCAACAAAATTAAACTTAAAAGTCCCCAAAATATGTCTGTCTTTAAATATATATAAATATAACATACTAATATTTTACTTTCATTGCCAAAGATGCATTTGATAAATCCTTATATATAAATAACAAACTACCGAAGTCGCTGTAATACAAAAAATGTATGTATTTTTAATACCAAAATATGAGTAAAATTGAATATTTTGGGCGATTTTTCGTGAAAAATTGGAATTTCAAGCATTTCAGAATTTTACGAAATCCAATTTTAATTGTTGAATAACTGCCCATAAACCATGCGCATGTTGTTATTTGTGATATATGTAAGTCTCTGTGTATTTTGGTGTTTGAAAATAATATGTCATTGGACCTTTATACAATGTTTAAGCTTTTCAAGCTGAATAAAATGAAATAAATTGTGTTGAATATATGTAGTAAGGGGTAATATGTTTGTAATTTATGAGACTCTAGTTAGTCTAAAATGTTTAAAAGTATACTTTGTAATTGCTAAGATATAAGGAAACGATATTAAATCAACGTTTTTAAGTTACATATCAATTTAATGAAGTACTTGCATCTCAAAGTCAAAACAGCAGAAATTCTGAAAACCGGAAAATTCCCATTTTTCATACAATTTCGGGCAGAAGATTCGAAAAGAGACCTCTTAAAAAGTTTAAATCTCTTTAAATGATCTTCTGCATGTCCGCTTTAGTGAAATAAACACTAGAATCCCCATCAAACATTATCTTTTTATCATTTAGAGCCTGAATATTTCAAATTTTCCCTTAATTTTTAGGGGAGGGGTGCTAATTTTGACATTTCTGAACCTACAATATGTCTGAAACTAAAATGTGTGCTCACAATTTGTTGCTAATATATCATAAATCGTTATCAAATCGGCCCTCATTAAATATAAATTCAGATTTTACGATCCTTAAGTTAGAAAATCGAAATTGTGAAAAAATCTAAAATTCCAAAATTTCCCATTTTTCAAAAAAAAAAAATTCACCAAAAATCAAAATTTCATGGACTTTAAGGGTTTTATTTTCCAACATTGCATCACACCTGATAAGTTGGGCATAAAAACTAGATCAAATGACGAAGGTTGTTTATCTGAAAGGAATTGACAGCCTAAAATAGTCATATTTCGCATTTTTTTTCAGGGGGAGGGGTACATTTTTTGCATCCCGAGATAAAAAAAGGGCATAAAGTGCCCAAACTTGTGTTCATTGTAACGAGTATTAAATTAGCGTTAATTTGGTACCAAATTTGAGTACATATTACTTACCGTTGAAAACTTATGGACCTTAAAAGATGAAACTTAGGTTAAAACTAAAATACAAGAATTTTTCATGGTGTACTATAAAAGTGGTCCTATACTGTCTATGCGTGCTGGTTATGTTCGTATTAACATGCTTTATTTTGAAGAGGGGACATAGAAGGACTGAAAAAANGGGGGGGGGGGGGGGGGGGGGTGCACGGAAAGTGTTTCTAGCCCACGGACTAAAATATTTATTAACAGAAGGAACATCATTTACATGTAGTGTTCGGCGCAGAACATTTTAACCCTAACATAGCACCTAATGTTACTCTCTGTATTTGTGGGGGTTCACGCTGTAAGTTAAGTTTCTAATGTTTTTTTTATTATTTCCCTATTTTGTGGCTCTCTGGTGTCTTTGTTTTTCCTTGTTCTCGATTTTGCCATTTCTCTGGTCTTTGAGATTTTTGGTGAGCGCATACTTTGTTCTTTTGATATAGGTTCTGTAAGTCTCGTCATGTTACTCCCGAGAATCCACGATAAACAGACAATTCGAAAATGCTTCCCGTTTGAGGATCATGACGTTCAAATTTTTGTTTGAAACGTCATATATCTTTGTTTAAAATGTAACTTCCGGGTACAATTTTTGATCCCGGAAGTTCCAAAATTGTATGAGACTTACAGGTCCCTATTTTCTGCTGTTGTCTTTTACAAGTTATCCCCATCATTGTAAGTATTTATTATAAGGTGGTCTAATTACGATAATCTATTTATTACACCTCGAGCTAGATATCAGTTCAAAATTTTGCTTCAATGAACATTTTTACATATTCGTTCAACAATCTCATTCTGGTTTTGGTGTCTGTTTATTTTTCCAATTTGTTAACTGATTTTTTCATTATAAATGACTACAATTCAGATGAAATGTTCTTATAGCTATTTCAGGTAAAAGAGAAGGAATTAACTGATAAAATTTTATGATATACAATTCTGAAAAATGTGAAAGGTTGTTGCGATAAGAGATAAAAACATGCATTCACGTGTACTCATTATGAACGGTTTTTGTCGAGATTCGCCTTAAACACTTATATACTTTTATTTAAAGATCGGAAACTAAGTGAGATTTGTCAAATCATCTATAAAAGATCGAAGTCATCCAATTTGTATTTACCTCCTGGTTTTAACACGACAACTCTAACAGAAATATTCCGTCCTTCTCCAGCAACGTTACGTCCGGCCCAAACATATGTGGCCGTCACATTTGGATAAATATTATACTGAATACCTTGCAAAGGACCTATAAAAGATTCAACAGTGTGCATGAGAAAAATGCATAACGCAAGAAAACAAAGCAATGGTCATAGTCGTCAAAAGCGAAACATCAAATATTTCTGATATCCATATGGAAAAAAATCAGTTTATGTTCTTTTTTAGTATAACAAAAAGAAAAAGGTTTAAAAAAATTTGCAAGATTGTTTTTTAATCTGCAAATTGTTTGTTTAATTTTGAGTTCTGCTCATTACATGTAACAGCATCGGCAAACGAATACCGAAACAAGAACAAGGAACAATGATATATACAATATATGTACATTGTCGGATAATATATAATTTATTTGACGAGCTATAGATATAGGTAGAAATACGAGGTTTATTGAGAATTTCTTGCCTGTTTCGCAGCGAGTACAAATACATTTTATATTTCCGACAAAGTACGTATATTGTTTTTATCCTGCAATCATTAAAAACCTATTTAAAAATCCATTTTCCTAGTGAAGCGGGAGGAAGTAGAAAGTAAACAACTTCGGCCATTTTGGTTAAATCCATGACGTCATAGGCGAATTTACACTGTGACGTCAAAGTATTGAGGTTTTCAAAGCAGTCGCCCTGTCTTTTCTTCGTTCAAATTCATGGGCCGGTTACCAGCATACTCTACGAATACGAAAAAAATATTCATAGGGTCGTATTCGTCTATACAAATGGCCATTGCAGGATAAAAATCCAAAACTTCATTTGTGGGTTAAGCTAACCTTTTAAGTACTTCATATAAAGCAAATTCTTAACAAGGTCATTCAAAAAAGACAAAAAAATGGATAACAGGAAACACCTACAATGGCTGTAAATTATAATTACATGCAACAATTTGCAAGGGAACTACACAAGAAAAACACGTATAAGACAAAAGACAAACGTAGACAAC
>MJUU01051809.1:489-29669 GCA_002080025.1 Modiolus philippinarum | reverse complement strand
CTGTCGCACTACGGAAGAAAAATCAAACTCAAAACTTCCCGAAGGGTTTGGTCAAGAATCATCATAAATTTCAGTAGACATCGGAAGTATCAGTGAGAGGCCTTAAGTCTTGTTCTTGGCTATAAACTTCCGCTGAATAGGCGATTTTTGCTAGTAATAATCAAATATTTAAGTAATATTTACATCGGATCTCTACTAAGCTGTTTACACTGGCCATTACTTTATCATGATTTACTCTTTTTGTATATTGACGAAGAGATACGTTCAACTTTGACCTTTAAAATGATAAATGTGATAATTTGACCTTAAAGTCGTGAACTACTTTTACTAGCATTTCCCTACCTCTCCAGCAGTAAGAATGCAAAATTCACAGTCAGTATGTTATTGGCAATCATGTAGATACCGATATATTTTTTAGCAAAAAAAAATGGTTACTGCCTTTTTTCACTTTCGTCCTTTCCCAAATTAAATTGCTTCACTGCAATATCATAGAAACATAGGACGTGTTGATTTCAGAAACAAAAATGGGAATGTTCCTTTTCATATCGATTTTTCGTCTCCACATTTTTTTTCTCACATTACCGGTTCCTACTTTAAATCGTAGTGTGACATGCATGACAAAGTTACCTTTTTCGAGCATCTGATGTCAATCTTGCTTTTATGAGAGTACAACTGTAGGCGTATAACTTGAATATGTTCTTTTTGATTTTCATTTTTTTTATTGATGCTCATCCTTTTGATTTTCGGATGCCTCAAAGACTTGATTATGAAGTAATCGTATTCTTCATTACTATAATCATACTTTTCAATTAGCCTTAAATTATTTTTGCAAAATGTATGAAGCTTTCATGCATGCATTGTGTAAAGCCAATATTCCAATCGTCACAACAACAGTTGTTATTTCTCAGTAACTTAAACCAAAATGAATTTTTTTCAGATCAATTTGGAGTTGTTAAACCGATTACCAAATACAAGTTTGATTCGACAGCTTTATTTACATATGCAACCTGTAACGATTCCGATTGCGCTTCGCAGATTGCAATGCCTGCCCTCTAATTAACAGATATTGTTTTTTCCTTTAGGTAGTTCGATCCTTATAAAAGTATCAGACAGAATTTTATCTTTTAAGGTATTTTGTAGGTCTTAACCTACATGTTCCAAAAATAAAATAAAAATGATATGTCAACGATCATCCATTTCTGTTACCTGGCTTTGAAAATCATTATTTTTCAGCAATATTTACAAAGAATATATAGGGAACTGTGAGAACCTGCTTATTGTTTATCTTTCATATAAAATAAATATCAGATAGATTTTTTTTTGATATTTCAGAGATATACATTTCAGCTATCTGTTACGCTGAAAAAAATCTATATGCCACCGTTTGATTGAAAGAGATATTTTATATAGTTTACGAAATAGACAATATTTATGGGAAAGGGAGCCAATTCGCTGAAAAGTGTATGTCAGTACGTCACAATAAATTGTCCTGTGTTCAGGAACATTCTGGCTTGAAAGCCAAGTCAATTCCTTATCCGATTCGTGTTAAGCAAATGAGCCAATCGCATGCGCCGTGTATTAGTGTCGATTTGTGAGGTGTGTGTGTGTTTTTTTTTTGTTTGTTACCTTTCTTATACCTTGATCAAGGGAAGATTCGGGAGGGTAAGTAGTTGTTGATCAGTTGTAAATAACCGAAATGATATCAATGAAAGTCACTTGAGCGAAAAGAATGTTATAACGCCTGTGTTTAACCGGATGAAGCCTCATTTGAGGTCCTTATTGGTCATTTCCAGCGAAAATGCCACCATAGATAAGCACAAGTGTATGTAAGGTAAATTTAAGAAAGCATGCATGACCGGAAGTAGCTTTTTTGTTGATCATTTTATCAAACATGCACTGATCCTCTCATTTCCATCGTTTTCACTAAACACTTATCGTTATATGTCATTTTATTTCACATACATACCTGGCCAAAACTGGTAGAATTTTCCGTTTTCATATAAGATAAGGGAGGTGTTTGTTTCGTATGACCTGTCCACTTGACATACCAGGTTAACTGATTCACCCAAATTTACCACAAAAAGTCGTTTGGGAACTGATACAACTGGTTTTCCAATGACGGTCAAATTAATCGATTTCTGTTGTGTCATCAAAGCATTTGTTATGCTAAAAGAGTATGTACCTAAGAAAACAATTCTTCATATAATATTTCAGTAAAGAATATGTTTTGGTAATCATTTTGATCTGTATACATATATCAAAAACAAAATGAACTTGTAAGACTCTTTCATTTTTGAAATTTTCGGTATATTAAGTGATCCCGGCAGTTTCTTTTTGCCAAATAATATAATAGCATTTCCAACATTTTTTTTCAAATTGTAAATTCTCCCTTCTTAATAATAAGCAATGCTTGAAAAATGTTTGTTGATATATAGTTACGTGAAGTCTTTTTCAATCTTTCCGTGTTTGAATATTTTTCAAATACACCTGTTACGTGTTAAAGTGTTCTGAATTTGAAATTTGAAAGAGTTTGACTAGGGTTTATATATTCTTAAAACCGAGCCCATTGTAAAAATCTAAATTCCCCTTCAATTAAGGAAACTTCTGGTTCTATAAATTGGATGTGAATTTTGTGATAATATATTGGTCACAAAAATAAATTCTTGACGTCATATTGTGGCGGGAAATGTATTCAAAATCATGCAACGTCGCGGGAAGAGACTTACTAACCCTTTATCAAAACATACAAAATAAAACATACCAGTATCCCCTGCAAGTAGACGGGTCACTTCTAATTCAAAATGCCACCTTTCGTCTGGAGGTGGAAACTGTGGATTTTTACTTGCCGATATAGACCATCTTGACGATGCAGTCGGAATCGGATTTATTACAGAGTTGTTCCGTCTCCATACAAACGAAAAATTAGAAGGTCCAGTGAAGTCAACGACAGATGCAATAAGGTGAGTAGCATCTTCATAGGGGTCTCCAATAGAGTATATATCGCCAATGGAAATATTAACGAGAGCTACAAAGAGTCAAAATCAAAGAATCTTAAATCCATTTCTGCACTGTTTTCACGTTTCCTGAACAGTGGGAGAAATGGGAGAAATACATTTCTCCCCTTCTTAGAGAATGTTGTTCTTGGCAAGTGATTAGATGCAATTGAATTATGACGTCAAATAAAGTTGTCGTTTTCCGACTTTACAATTCAGACGTTATGAAAAAGGCGACCATGCCTGATGACGTTAAACTCTAAGAATACGTTTATTTCGAATCATCAGGAAAGGATGGTTATGTTTTTGTCTAAAATCTCTTTGAAATCATCAGAGATATAAAATACACAACCATATCTCGTGAGAAACGACATTTCTACACTTTCAATAGTAACATTTTCAAGCAAGCCTTGCGTTTAAAAATTTGAAAATTCAGCTTTGAGCTACAGCTAGTGTACAAATGTCGCTTTTAACTTTGTACTGCTGTGGATTCTATATATATGTTACAGTAAAGGTGTATAATTAGGAATTATGCATAATTACTGAAATTTTCTGTAAATATGCATTACAACTTGTATGTTCGGAAATTATACATAATTACTGAATTTCTAAGAAAATATGCATATTTACTTGAATACTAAAATATCAAGCAGGAATTATGTAAAATAACTGAAATGTTATTATTTTAAAACTTGTGTTAAATTTATTAAAATATCAATTAGTATAAAGGTCATCTATAAAAAAACAGTTATATATTTACACAAACATGTTTTTAAATTGACGCATTGCAGAATATGGTGTCATTTATCTGCACTGAAGAGACATAAGTTGTCGAAATGCGCATATGCAAAGTCCAATTTAACAGCAACTTCGGTATTACATTTTTATATTACCACTGGAACGATGCCTCTGCGGGTTGACTATTAGTCCCTGAGGGTATTCACCGACCCAGTAGGCAGTACTTCGGTGCTGGCCCGAAAACCGAATTTTTCTGGAAACTTGCAATATCTAAATTTAACAAAATTTAGTTCAAAACTAAGAAGTATCTCCCTCTTGCAAAGCTCTGTCCTTAGCTGATTTTGGATTTTCTATTAAGATCTTTTTGGTAATTTGTCCTCTATCAGTCTTTACACATACTTCGGTATTTGAAATTTCAATATTTTGATTTTATCTGCACTGAAGATACATAAGTTGTCGAAATGCGCATATGCAGAATCCAAATCAACAGCAATTTCGGTAATATTACGTTTTTATTCTTGCAATATTTTATGAAATGATATGGAGTAAATGAACATGAGACCATAACACATATATATGTTAACTCAAACTGCAATAAGTTTAAATTGCACCTGCTATTATATTTGTCCATTTTTTTGTACAAGCACATCCATTAGTTTCACACCTGTTTTTACCACAACATCTACACTTAAGAAATCTTTGTCCTTCAAAAAAGGAATAAGATTTTCTGCCCGTCTTAAAGATATAAAATTTTCAGTACTAACATCTGTTGGAGTCTGAAATAATGAATCGGTCAACTCAAACTGGTATCTTGTGTACGATCCAAGTAACATCGTGCTTAGTATCTAAACGATACCCCTTTTGTTTCTTTATATACTATAGGCATTAAGTTTTGAGGGTCTCCATCAAGATCTGGGATAAGAATATATATTAAGCACATTCATTCCAATATCAAGTTCAGATAAAACAGTATTTAAACGACTAACCATTCGATCCACCTGTTTCTCAATACTATTGTGTTCGTGTTCCCTCTTAGTCTTTTAGACTTATTTCGGTATATGGATTTCCAAATGTGTTGATTTGATATGCACTGAAGAGACATAAGTTGTCCAAATGCGCATTTGCATATTTATCCGCAGACAACTATGCCAGATAGCATAAAAAATAAGAAAATGCTTACTTTCTCATTAGGTAATAATAAGTTGGAATTTTATCTTAATTGATGAGCTCCTTGGTCATTAAATCAATAATTTTGTTATATTTATTCCTTTTAACGAAAGGATATTGAGTAATCGAAAAAGAGACCATAACGCATATGTAAACTCCAACTGCAATAAATTTTATTGAGCTGTATGGTCATATCAAAAATAAATCTCTTGTCCATATTTTGCAACAAGCTTGAGCATACATGTAGGTTTGCGCCATGCCAAGAGACATTAAACCTGAACCATGATACATGAACTTGATTAACTGTGAGAGATGTAATAGTTATCACACGAGGACGCGGTTTGTCTGTATAAGATCACCTCGACGGCCAGAGGCCGGAGTGGTGAGCTTATACAGACACACCAAGTCCGAGTGTGATAACTAATTTACATCCCAGCTAATTTAATAAGCGAAGGAAATGCGATGTACATTCATTAAAATTATTCCCATGCTTATAATGTCATAAAATAAATATTCTATACTTTAATGAATTATATATCCTTATTGTGCACCACAAATATTCTTTATATATGATTTTTTAACATCAAATCTCCATCGAATTCGTGGTGTAGTAGGTAAGGTAGAAGTTTAGTAAACGAAACGACCCTGGTTCGAATCCCACTATGGACAATGTCATTTTGCAAAGTTTTAAAATCGTTATCTTTGGATAGAAAAAACATAAAATTTTACAAAGTCCTAAACAACTGAACAGTTCTCAAATTCTGGCCTTGACAAAAACAAAGAAAAGTAAAAATATCCATTGTTCTGGGATGAGATTGCTGGGGTGATCCGACTCAGATCGTTCCAGTTAGAACAAAGGAGCTGGGATGTAAGTTGAATGATCCAACAAGTGTTCACCTTTTATGGACACAAGAAATCAACTATTTTTTTTGTTCATTAATTAATCTGTTGATTTGCCCATTGGCGTCGGTAGATAAAATCATTTAACATATTTGAATGATAAAATGCAAAATTTTTTACAATTTTATTGAAATTAAATCAGTAGTTATGTATAATAATTGGGCACAATTAGTTATTATATATAATTCCTCAGCAGATAACTAATTATAAATATTTACTGAAATTTCAGTAATTATGTAGAATAATTATAAATTATGCACTTTTACTCTAACATATACACATGATTTTATATTAAAAAATAATAATTTTCAAAATTTTAAGTAAAGTCGGAGGCACATAGGTGCATTACAGATTAACCGTCACCGTACACATGACACTAACTTAATAACGGGTTATCCTGTATAATATGTAAAAGACCATTATTTTTTATCTTTTAAAATGATCCTAATGTCAATTATCATGTACAGACTCCAATTCCTTGTTATTTTGCTTACCGTCCGAGCAAAAAAGAAATAGAACTAGATTTGCAATTGCAAGCAATAGCTTATGTCGTCCCTGACAGCCAATTCGATGATTCCAACTTGTTCCCAGCATCAAAATCTACCTAGAAATCAAATTTCATTGAAATCGGACAAAGTTGAAATTTTTACGTATTTCGGCGGCCATCTTGGAAAAGGCGGCCATGTTGAAAAAAGTGTTCCATGCATACCCTCCTCCAGATAGTAATCCAACTTTGTACCAAATATGAATGAATTGCATTGAAGCATGATTGAGAAAATTGCAATTTTTGTTAAAATTGGACGAATTTCGAATTTTTCGTAATTTGGTAGTCATCTTGAAAATGGCGGCCACTTAAAAAAAATTTTACTTGCATGCACCCCTCCAGATAGTGTTCCAACTTTGTACCAAGTTTAAATTATTTCTGTCCAGGCATCATTGAGATATAAGCCGGACAAAAAGAGGTGGAAGAAAGAAAGAAAGAAAGAAAGAAAGCGTAAGAATAATAATAATAATAACAAAGAAACGGACCAATAACAATATGTCGTCCCGACTACGTCTGGGGCGACATAATAAATTGTTACGGGTGTATTTTGATGAAATTAATTACTTCTTTTATTATCTACTGGTATATTATGAAAAACAATGAAAAGATATGGAGTAGATGCACATGAGACGAGTCTCTACAACCAAGCAATGGAAACACGCTTTTATTGTTGCAAAGAATTATGAAAGGATATGGAGTAAATGCACATGAGACAAAGTTTTTACAACCAAGCAGTGGATCAACGTTTTTATTGTTGCAACTTATTGCGATATTTTTTACGTAAAAATGACAGGCAAAGGATTGTGCTTGACTTGCACCTTAAGTTTAACACAACACTATTCTGGGCCTACTTTCATATACATGTTGATTAAAAGACTTCAATTTTATGAAATTTTGTGCACTAAAAATTTACAAGATACTTAAGCATTTAATGACAAGAAAATTACCAGGTGATATTGGTAAGGGCAAAATACTTTACTAAGAGTGAATTCTGATAATATCAAACTCTAAAAGGTAAAAATTAATGAAGAATTGTCAGGTGAAAATTTCAAATTTCGTGAGCCAAACTCATTAAACAAACACCTGATGAATGCCTAGTTACAATAAACTTGATATATAAAACGGTTTTTAAGAATTAACGATATAAAAAAAAAAATCCCATATGACCCTTTGTTAAATAGGATCAGCAGTGGCGGCCAGCTTAGATTTATGATCGATACTAAAATCATACATTTGTTAAAAGACTATGTTGTAAACATTCCTAGTTATTATCAACTTGATGTATAGAATAAAAGGGACAACAGGAAACACCTACAATGGCTGAAAATTATAATTAAATGCCACAATCTGCTAGGGAACTACACAGGAAAAACACAAATAAGACAAACGTAAACAACAATAGGAACTCGGGACAGCCGGACTTAGTACCGGCACTAGCAAAAGCCAGCGGTAGGGTTAAATCGGTTTTTGGATACCCAAACCTTCCTTTTATCTTCCCCGTTTCCCTATAGTGTAGTAAACATACGAATAAAACCCAATAAAGGTAGACTACTAACTCCGTGACCACAATTTTGAAAGGAAAGAATATGACAAAGATGGGTCAAGGGATGCTCGCCGCTGGTATGCCGGTTTCTGAAGGAGCCTTGTCTGCTGGTAAAACACTGTCGCACTTCGGAAGAAAAATCAAACTCAAAACTTCAGAACATTTTACAAGAATAAACAATTTTTCCCGTACGTCTAATGTTAAACTGTGTACCCCGGTAGCTGCATTCTTGAATGGGATGTGAACCACCCGGACATATACAGAAATTGTAGTTCTAGGATATTCAAACTTAAATTCTATCTCAAATTGTTTGAAAATATAGCAAAATACATCGAAAAACATGAAAATTTATCAAAAAAGCGACTTTACATCAAAATGGTTCGTTTGATTTTCTGCAAAATTGCAGCGTAAGTAGATCTTAAAATGTTTAACATTTTTGTAAACCTCTATCTTCTAGCATTTTAAATGTATAAGACAAAAACTACAAAATTTTAGCAAACTTTACATAAAAAGGACACTAACTCCAAATCGGTTTATCATATTTTTTTTTTCAAAATTGAAGGGCAGGTAGATATAACTATGCTGATCATTTTTGATCCGTCCGATTTTTCATATCTGTAACGATTTTTGAGTTTTTTTGCTAAAATAGCAATTTATCCTCATGGTCAATTTTTAGTAATAGCGACAAGTTGTTTTGTCTATGGACTTATGGAACACAATTTTTGAAACTGCATATGCTGGTGATAATTCAGGCAAAGTTTGGTTACAATTTGCGCAGCAGTTTCATAGGAGGAGATTTATGAAATGGTAGACGAACGGACGACGGACACCAGACAACGGACGCAAAGTGAAGGCAAAATCCCACAGGGCCTTTCAGGCCAAGTGAACTGAAAATGAAGCCAAAATAATATCGCTATGCCTTAATCAAATTGTAATTCCATTGTGAGCTCTAACAGAAGCGTAACAAGACAAGTTATATATTTTTAAATTTTTGTAATTTCCATTTTATTCAGACCATACTGTTATAGTGCCCGCATCTCTTCTTCTATTATACCAAGTTTTTTTCTTGCATTTGATTCCATGAGTATACTGTGGTTGCTTATATGTTTTTATGAGTCTTTTTGTGGGGCTACGGATGATAGCAGTTGTAAGAACACTTTTCCGGTTAATTTTAGGTTTGTTGACATCCCTGCATCCATGAAAAAAGACAAAATACTTGAATGTAGCGTTGCTCGGCATTAAGCAATGATTTCCGCTCAAACCGATGTTAAGTCCGGTCTTACACTTACAAAATGTACTATGAGGTATGAGCATAGCTCATTGCTGAAAGCCTCATGGTGACTTCAAGGTGAAGAACAACAATATAAGCATTTTTCCATTACTTGGTTTAATCGTGCATTTGTACAGACTTTGTCTCATTTGCATTTACTGCATATTCTTTCACTGTTAATTGCAGACTCTCTGTCACGAGCTGCATACGATACATATTAGCACGTCTATAAATCAATACGCTCAGGGTAAAATATTTGCCATAAAGGGCCAACCCGTGGTAAAATCGCCATATATTCACGCTCCCGTGAATTATTTCGATTCTAATATGACACTTACAGGGTAAAAAAAGATGAAATCGTCTATGTATTCATAGGTGAAACAGCCATTTTACCCCGTAAAGTATGACGTTTTGTTCTATGACGCTGCAAAAACTGTCGTCAAACTGTCTATGACGTTGTCAAAAGTACTGTCGATTGTCATGACAATACCTACGAGTATATGCGGATTTTACCACGGTTATGTACACAAGGCGATTGAAGGACGTCATGTTAGAATTGTATATAAGTAAGAAATAAACCATGGTTATGGCGTGATTTATGTTGATTTTATTTATTCGATTAATAAATGAATTATTACAGTCATAAAGATATGTAATATATATAGTTATGTGCACTACAAACAAAAAGTCTTATTATACTGTTTAAGTGTGGAAGTTGTTGACCTGTCATAAAGATGTTTTATCAAAACCGAAATGTTATGATAGGTAGATTTAGTGTACAGCAAACCAGGGTGAAAAAAGGCGAAGATTACTGCTTTGAACTATATTCACATACACAATAAAAAATATCAGATAAAAAATAGGTAGTAACTAAATTAATGCTTTTATTTTACTTGGTATTAAATATTTGAACCTCTCTATTATATTTTTTTACTGTATACATAAGGGATTGAAAAATTTCAGTTTTTTACGAAGTTCACCTCTGAATCAATTGAAATTGCCTAGTCGGACAAAATGTTTATTCCGTTAAATGTTGTAAGTAAACTGGTTAAACATGTATGTAACTTATCATCAGTAGAAACTGGATCTTAAATGGAGTTTTTCTCGCGTTTCGGATCCCTAGCAAATATACAAATATTTAATGGAATATTTTTCCTAGTATAGGGTATATGTTTTCAGTAGTTCTCTTATAGGTTATCAAATATTGTAAATATTCTTAAATGTTTTGTATTCATTGTTTTTATTTTGTAAGGCCTTAATATTATGTAATTTGTTTGGCCTAGTTATACAACTTGTTTACAATAGACAATGGTTAAGGTTATTTGAGAAATAGATTATTGCAAGCGGGCTCTATGCGAATTAGAACATGGGCAGACCTTATATTTGTCATTATTTTATACCGAGCGATAGCAATAATCTATTTCGATTCTAATATATTTAACAAGCGTTTTGAATATTCGAAGCGGCTCTTAGACGGCAATGTTTGGTTTGACACTAGAATTAAAATATGTCGGAAAACTGCATGCAAACACACATAAATGGACATAAATAAATCTATTGTCGTTATTTTATCAAAACAAGTCGCCCATAAGCTAATAATCTGTTGTAAAAATATAAATTACGGATATTGTAAAATCGAAGTGGGTATTTATGTGAGCTGGTTGTATTTCTGATTTATATGATTGCTTAGTTATGTTATATTTGAAGCCAAAAAAGAAAAGAAAACGAATAAAAGTCAAATTAATAATTTTATTAACGTTAAAAACTGAAGTTTTTATATCTTAATTGTAGAGCATGATATGCAACATAGATAAGATTTCATAACACGACACATCCGTTGCTAGGTTACGGTTATGTCAATTTCAGTTCCAAGTCTAAAATTTAGTAACTGTTCTAAATTTCATTATTGTCATTATTTGTTGCAGCTTTTGGTTGATTCATTATTTAAAAGTTTATTTACACATTAATATTGAGTGAATAAAATGTGAAACTGTACATTACGAAAGTCCTTTTGTAATAGATATACATTGTACGCATGTTCTAAAAATATTGTTGGAATTAGTACATAGCTTTGTTTCCAAAGCCATAGAAGAGAGTCATGTTAGAATACACAGTAGAACATGTTCAAATTTCTAGAAGTCTGAACGTTTATTGGGGGACTTCAGTGGACTATTAATTTGGATATTTATTTGGACTTCATAATTGTTAGATAAGTTATATATTGTATACTTAATTTATAAAATAAACTTTTTACTTCTTATTGAAAAGATAATTTGAGCAAAATTTGCTTATTATTGCTGACAATTTATAGGTTATTTTTACCTCATAACTCTTAATTCAAGCTCGACCTCTCTTTCATTTTTATAGTGCTTCTGTTTCTGCCGATAGTTCACCAAGCTTGCTATGTCACGCTTATAATGGACTTAATTGATGCAATTTTACCTGAAGTCGTCCCTGCAGTTGTCGGTGTCCTCACAGCAGTTGTCGGTGTCGTCCCAGCACTTGTTTGCTCTGGTACTGGAGTTGTATTTGCTGCAAAATACAATAAAAACAGAAGAGGCTTTCAAGTGCCTGTATCGCTCAATTGGACCATGGCCTTAAGATAATCTAACGTATGTTAAATTATTTTGCCAGCTGGCTTTCACCTTTGATGAGGTACAGTATGAACGGTGAAAAAAACTATTGTGATGTGTAAAAATTTGATTCCATTTTGTAAGGTAGAATCAGATGAGATATGAAGATCTTTAAATCTTTTTCTTATGCGTGTTTATGTTGAACTATGTTTCCTCTGCCAGCAATCTTGGATCATGTTCGAATAAAGAATCATAACTTTTAAGGAAGGACCACACACGTTCATTGTTACACATTTTGTTCCAAACTGCACAGCAGTTTCAAATATAAAAATCTTTTAGTTCATTTTGCTTTATATTCCTATTAGGTCAAACTAAATTCCGTGCTGGCGTCCATTTTGGATGAGGTAAAACATATAAACATTTGACGTTGAAGGGGCCATCTGCATGGACTACCATGATTAAATCTGGTTAAATTGTTCTTGTGATTTCATGAGAGGTCATTGAACGTTATATGTTTAGCTATGTTGACCGCTTGTGACATGAAATACAAAAAAAATCACAAAGGATGAAGGGGGTGATCAAAGGTTTATAACAATCAAATGTGGTTTTAGTTGGACTAGTGGTTAAAATGGAGACTTTCAAGGGGATCACCAAATGAGTACTAAATAAATATGGTAAAAAGTGGCCACGTTTAAATGAAAAGTTGGCGACGGACGGAGACATAGGACAACGGTCATCAAGTGATGACAAAATCTCACAAGTGAACTAAGAGAAACAAATTTTTATTTGTGCTTTGGATAAATCGAACAGAAGTTTGAAGACTGTGGCCATCAAAATATGCAGATATTCAAATGCATTCCATGCTTGTGATCTTGGAAGATCTCTCGCTATCCGGCCAGTTGTTATTTCACAAGACCTCATTACGGTCATGTTCATGTTGGGTTTGTAAACATTTCAAAACTTTTAAATTGTATTTTTTTTTCTTTCATTTGTGAGAAGTAACACACATTTTGTAGTCAAATAACATTATTTTTGTCAACGTGGCTTACGTGAGGCTTACCGAGGATGCCTGACAGACAATCACGTGACAATTCCATTTCAACTTTCACATTAAAAATATAACGAAACTGTCAACTTGTCCTTACATGTGGCTGTGATGGTTGGTTTAGAATAAGACTTCCAGGACAAACACGTGAAAAATGCAATCACTTCATTTACAATTAGCAAATAATCCCTGGTGTCAAAATCATCAAAAGAATTTCATTTAAATACTTTGCGGAAAAAATCGGAACTATGTGAAAATTGCTGTTCTAGATAAAATGAGCTCTTGGACACCTAACGTCCTTTTCACACCTGTTTTAATCGTTGCATTTAATAATTCTGTTAAATGGGGGCATAGATTATAAGCAATAGTGCTTTGAATGACAAATAAAGAACCGATAACCTTTTGCTTCTGTAATTTCGAAAGACACATCCTGTTTATCTAGTATATGCATGCAAGAAATAAGATCAAGGGCCAACACTCTAGAGGTTAAGGACATATAACTCTGTAACAGTGACAGGGTCGATATCTGAGTGTATGAATTTATAATCTAGACAATGACTGATATGTTTTTAAAAGGATATTTAAATGACTGCGAGTGTAAGGACCGATAACTCTGTGTAAATGAAACTACAAGGACCAATAACTCCGTAGAAGTGCAAGCACCGATAAATGAGTGTTAGGCCTTATAAAATCAATATGATTTTTAATGAAAAGGAGAGATACGTGTACACATGTAGGTCTATGCTTTAAGAAGGGCTCCGAATAGGTAATAACGACTGAAAGGGTCGACTAAGTAAAAAAGGAGTACTTAGGACGATAAATCTAAAAAAAAATAAATTATAATGTTTAAGAAAGGACAATTCCATTTCAGCCTTCACATTAAAAACGTTATGAAATTGTAAACTTGTCCTTACAAGTGGCTGTAATGCTTGGTTAAGAAATAACTAAATACCAAAGTTACTGTGAATTTTGATTCTGCATATGCGTATTTCGACAACTTATGTCTCTTCAGTGCAGATAAAATCTAAACGTTTGGAAGACCATAAAGTCAAAGATGTTTAAAAACTGATAGAGAACAAATTACCAAATATGATCTAAATAGAAAGCCAAAATCAGCTAAGGACAGAGCTTTGCATGACGGAGATACTCCTTAGTTTCAACAAAATTTACAAAAATGAGATATTGTAAGGTTCCAAATAGAATCGGCTTTCGGGTCAACACCGAAGTACTGACTACTGGGCTGGTGAATACCCTCGGGAACTAACAGTCCACCAGCAGAGACATAATACTTAGAATAATACTTCCAGGACCAACACGTGAGAAATGCAATAACTTCATTTACACTTAGCAAATAATCCCTAGAGTCAGACATGCAGCCATTTCATTTTTAAATGTAAGAAATCATCAAAAGAATTTCATTTAAATACTATGCCGAAAAATTTGAAATATGTGAAAATTGCTGTTCTAGATAAAATGAGCTCTTGGACACCTATCGTCCTTTTTACAGCTGTTTTAATCGTTGCATTTGATAATTCTGTTAAATGGGGGCATAAATTATAAGCAATAGTGCTTTGAATGACAGATAAAGGACAGATAACCTTTTGCTTTCTGTTTTCGAAAGACACATCCTGTTTATCTAGTCTATGCATGCAAGAAATAAGATCAAGGGCCAACACTCTAGAGGTTAAGGACATACAACTCTGTAACAGTGACAGGGTTGATATCTGAGTGTATGGATTTATAATCTAGACAATGACTGATATGTTTTTAAAAGGATATTTAAATGACTGCGAGTGTAAGGGCCGATAACTCTGTGTAAATGAAACTACAAGGAAGAATAACTCCGTAGAAGTACAAGGACCGATAAATGAGTGTTAGGCCTTATAAAATCAATATGATTTTTAATGAAAAGGAGAGATACGTGTACACATGTAGGTCTATGCTTTAAGAAGGGCTCCGAATAGGTAATAACGACTGAAAGGGTCGTCTTAGTAAAAAAAGGAGTACTTAGGACGATAAATCTAAAAAAAAAATAAATTATAATGTTTAAGAAAGGACAATTCCATTTCAACCTTCACATTAAAAACGAAATGAAATTGTAAACTTGTCCTTACAAGTGGCTGTGATGGTTGGTTTAGAATAATACTTCCAGCACCAACACGTGAGAAATGCAATAACTTCATTTACACTTAGCAAATAATCCCTGGTGTCAGATATGCAGCCATTCCATTTTTTAAATGTAAGAAATCATCAAAAGAATTTCATTTAAATACTATGCCGAAAAATTTGAACTATGTGAAAATTGCTGTTCTAGATAAAATGAGCTCTTGGACACCTATCGTCCTTTTTACAGCTGTTTTAATAGTTGCATTTGATAATTCTGTTAAATGGGGGCATAGATTATAAGCAATAGTGCTTTGAATGACAAATAAAGGACCGATAACCTTTTGCTTTCTGTAATTTCGAAAGACACATCCTGTTTATCTAGTATATGCATGCAAGAAATAAGATCAAGGGCCAACACTCTGGAGGTTAGGGTCGATAACTCTGTGTAAATGAAACTACAAGGACCAATAACTCTGTAGAAGTGCAAGGACTGATAAATGAGTGTTAGGCCTCATAAATTCAATATGATTATTTATGAAAAAAAGAGATATACATGTACACATGTAGGTCTATGCTATAAGAAGGGCTATGAATATGTAATAAAGACTGAAAGGGTCGACTAATTATATAAGCAAAAAAGGAGTACTTAGGACGATAAATCTAAAAAAAAATAAATTATAATGTTTAAGAAAGGATATCAAGGAGTTATGACTGTAATAACATAGAGAAGGGACTGATATGGCCACTTCGGAAATTAATTTTTCATCGGCAGCACTTAAACCCAAACAAAGGAAATCCACAATTTCAAAAAAAAGATTAAAAAGCATAAAACCAAACGAAATCTAATAGGTCTATAATCTAAACGATATGTCTATCATGAGTATCACAGCTTTTATGACACTTGTTACGACTGGAGTGAAAGAATGTGTCATGAAGAAGGCGACATGAAACGACAGACTTAGCGTACGACTTACCTTGGCAAAACACAATTATTTTCAAAACCAGTACCGCAAAAAACCATACTCTATTCAGAACGCTATATCTGGATAACTTTACCACCATAGTTAAATTTGAAATGAATTTCGAATCATCCGAATTTACGATTGGCAGTCCAGAAGTGCCTGCGAGCCATAATTTATTCCCCCGTATCATAAAAATGTATACTTTAAATTATATCAAGTAATAAAACAACGAAGGAAGGTTAAATATTAAAATATCAATAGATATTAACATAAACATTTGAAATCTGATTACTGATGTACTCATTAGTAATTTTATATGAAAAAGAAAGGAAATGGGGTAAATGTCAAGGAGACAACATCCCATATCCAGGTTAAAAGGACCCAAAATAAAGCATCTAGGGGTCACCGTACGGTCTTCAACACAGTGAGGAAGCTCACACCATATAGCAAGCCCTAAATGGCCCCAAAAGAGTAAAAAAGTGGATAAATCAATGGAAACAAACCACATCCGAAAGAGAATATGTAAAGACATTTTTATATTGTTATTAAATACTTTGATATGCAGCTCTCTCGTATTTCATCCAATTTATTTCCCTACCTGTTATTTAATAGTGGATAAGTATTTTTTTTAAATGTCAAACTAACATTTATTTACTTGATTTAGAGTATTTGACGATATATACGGCCCGTCTTGACACCAAGAGTTGTCTCCTCATTTTTACAAATATTTTCGATGTTTTAACTATTACAGAATTCAGTTATAATAAAGTAAATTAAGAAAATCCAATTTTTATGTGTTTAAAAATGACTACCATTGAGAAATCGTCCTCTTAGTAATGAGATC
This sequence comes from Modiolus philippinarum, assembly GCA_002080025.1. Lineage (NCBI taxonomy): Eukaryota > Metazoa > Mollusca > Bivalvia > Mytilida > Modiolidae > Modiolus > Modiolus philippinarum. Next base: position 12,984 of record MJUU01051809.1, on the reverse strand, counting down.
TCATAAATAGATTTTTATTGCAATAAAATGTGATATCTTTATTGTTAAAATGTAGATGAACAAGTGTGTAAATATGTAAACATTGTGTGCAAACAAACAATAAATAAGGTCTCTGTATGTTAATTTGGACGCAATACTGAAACTGTACCGCAACATTCCACAAGTAATCATTAACACTACACACACAGTACCGCGATAAAGAGCTCTACATGACCACGACATTATTGCAAAATTGATCTAAAGTAACCTTTTCCGTTTGTATGTTATGTAAGAGTATGTCGGATTTTAAATCATTATCAATGCAAGCAAAAAAGTGAAACATACCTAATGTGACGCTCTTTGGATTAACATGGTAACAAAAATATACACTCGGTACATATTGTTTGTTTAGATGTCAATGAACTGAATCCATTCGCACTAGAACATTTCACTAGTTATTTGCATACCACTGTACATCTGAAAGAAACTTTCAACATCAAACTAACATCGTGGAAGTGAAAAATGAAGATGATCTCTTAAATTTCAACACTAAGTCTTTCTTTCTTTAGGTGTAGCAGGTGGTTCTGATGGTCCAACACTACATCAATTGACAACAATTCCAAGAGTATACATCTCCTTTGCCGCTCGTCATAGAAATGATCTCAATACCAAGGGTGTCACATTATTTCAAATAAAGAGTGATAAATATACATTTTACATTTTACTTCTTATTTGAAATTTGATAATTTTATCTGACTAAGCAAAACAAACAAAATAATAAATGGATATACCCCCAACTTAATTTACAGTGTATGAAGACAATGCATAGAGAAACGTTGACGCTGGTCTGAGTTGCGGATCCCCCTGGTGGAGGAAATTCCCCCCACACCCTTTCAAAATTTTTGTATGTAATTTTTTAAAACTTTCATAGAAATATGCATAGCAAAAAATGGCAAGTGATAGCCATGCTTGTTTTGTAAATATTATCATATGCGTCTCAATCTATTGCTGTGGTCAAGGAGGTGGCAAAACTTTCAGTTTACCGAAATAAAGATTTACACCCCAAGCTCTCTACCTTTCATTGACTCGCCGTCGTGCAAAGACAATATTGTATACATTTGTCAGGTATTCACGTCTGATATGTCTACAATGTAGACATTTGACATCGATGAATCTAACCCATTGTGTAAACTTGGGGTGTTAATTTTGACTTCATTACAATCAAAGGTTTTGCCACTTCCTTGACCGCAGCAATAATTACAATTAGATCTCCTAATTGTTGTTTACAGTCGCTGCATGACTAAGGAAGGGATCACGTCAGTTGTCCAACAGTCATTAGTCCGACAGTCATTAGTCTGATGGTCACTAATCCGACAGTCATTTGTCCGACAGTAATTAGTCCGGCAGTTTACCTATTTGGAACAACCCCTTTAACGAGAAAAGAGGAAAGTGAATACTATCTTAAACTTTCGTTTGATTCATAATTATGTATAATGTCAGACTATTGACCGTCTGACTATTGACTATCGGACTATTGACCGTCGGAGCAGTGAGATGATCCCGTAAGGGGGAAGTAAGGAACAGTCGGTTGATCTAATTTTAATTTGTTTGATATGCGTCTTGTATTGAAATACCCATTATATTTACACCCATATGAACTACTTACTCGTACACTACTTTTGGAGTGTTAAAAAATCGGTAGAAGTTTTGGAAAGACTTCGATCTGTTAATGAAGCAAACACCTCTGTCGAAAGCTACGAATTTTCTAACCTTTATACTACATTACCGCATACACTCATCAAAGTGAAAATTTCGTATTTGATCAAATGGTCCTTCAATCAGGATGTACTTGGATTTGTTGCAATACATTTAAATACATTTAAATCATTTTTCAGTGACGATAAACATGACAAATATACCAACTGGTCTTGTCAGGAAAATTTACGAAAATATTTCTTCGCACTGCAAGGGAGTGCATTCCCTGGTTTCTATTATAAACCATGACAAAATATGCAACAATTAATTAAGAAGGGAAATTAGAAAACGTGATAGACTCCGAAAAAAGAGTTTAAAAACAAAAGGAGAGTATGGTGTACTGAAGTACAAACAGCAGAGAAACAAAGTTAACAATCTGAAAAAATTGCAAAAGAAAACTTTCTTCTTTCCTTCTTGATCTCTCTTGAGGGGTTGAATATTGTTCACCTCTTGTTGAAGACCCTTAGGCGACTTCAAGACAGGAATAAAAGCCCTGTCCTTGATAAACTGGAGTTTTCTATGTATCGTGTGCGTTTTTGTCACATGTACATTCACTCCATATCCTTTCATGTTTCCTATTTGAAAAAAAACTTAGATAATATTATTCTAGAAAATTCTTAAAACCCGAAAACATATTGGAAAATTATGAAAATGCTTCTAAAATCAAATAAAGATTCTTACAATATCCCACCATTACAGGATATTGTTGAAAATAACCATATTCCAAATATGGTGTACGGAGACGACGAGAAATGTAATGTATTAAATAAATACTTTTGTCTTATTTCAAAAATAGAGGATGAAAATATACAATTACCAATTCTTTCCTGAAAATACGGAAAGTCAACTCAAGGATATTACTGTTTCTATTCAAGAAATAGTAGACATAATCAAAACTTTAGATCCCAATAAGGCGTCGGGTCCAGATAAGTCATAAAGGGATAAAAATGTGTCCAGATAGGATAGCCATACCTCTCCAAATAATTTTAATAAGTCACTCATAAATGGGAAATTTTCATATTCTTTGAAAACTGCCAATGTTATACCTATATTCAAAAAAGGAAATAATTCCCTACACTCGAATTATTGTCTAATTTAATTAATAAGCTGTGTTGGTAAGATAATGGAAAGGGTTATATACAAGCATGTATACAACCATTTACAAAAAGAAAACTAATCCGGATCCCTTACAAAAAATTCTATACTGTTTTCCAATTAATAGAAATGTACAATTGCATTTTGAATTCATTAGAACAAAAAGATATGAACTGCTTGGATATTGCGATTTTTCTATGGCCTTTGATAAAGTTTGGCACCGGAGTTACTACATAAAATGAAATCTTTTGGAATTAGTGGGAATTTACTTAATTGGTTCTCCGTAGTTTCCTGAAGGAACGGCAACAACGTGTCGTCATGAAAGAAGCGTCATCTCCGTTAGGTTTGATTTCAGCTAGAGTCCCCAAGGGTTCTGTATTAGGTCCCCTCCTCTTTATAATATATATTAATGATATTGTCGATACCCTTATCTCATTGACAAGATTGTTTGGAGACGACACAACGTTCAACTATGTGATAGACTACATAATTTTACTTGACTTTCAAATATCACTTTTCTTGTCTCGTTCATGTATTGATTACTTTTTTGATATTGATTAATGTCATATGCATGCTCATATATTAATGTAACATATATGTATATGAGGAGAGGACTTCATAGTTTGATTAACTTGTGTCCAATCCTAATTGCTCTTTGTGCGAATAAAATACGTTTAAACTCTAAATTTGTCAGAATATGATAAACACATTAAATTTTCGGCTTGATGATATTTTTGTTCGTTACAGTGATAGTCTATTGGCAAAAATAGTTATTCCTATGGGCACCAACTGTGCTCCTTTCATAGCAGATTTATTTATTTCTTGCTACGAGTCACAATTCATGACAAAAATTCAAAAAGACCCTTCTAAACAGCATTTAGTGGATAAATTTAGCAATACATAAAGATATTTGGACGATATTTTGGCTTTAAATAATCCTGAATTTTCTAAATTTACATATGAAAGAGGTATGACCATTGACCTGTGGATTTATTTCCTTCAGAATACTTATTTTGCAAATGCATTAAATCTTCTAAATAATTCTCGAAAACTGCTGCAAGAGATCATCTGTTATATACACTATCAGAACAAAGTCAATTCAAATGGATTGTCGTACATTTAGATAAAAGATTCAGCCACTGAACTTGCCACTTGTATGCAATTTTGACAGATTTTGGCAATTTTTGTAGGTTTTTGTTAGAATTCGTTGTATAGGACCTCCAGAACCAAAATAAACTAATTGCCATTTGGAAGGGCAAATGTTTATACGTTCGCAGCAAAAAAAAATGGTTTTGGTTCTCTTTGTCCTTTGAGTAGTACCATCTTCTCAAACACCGTGAAATAACTAAAATTGACGCAAAAGGCTATTTAAAGCCATGTTCGACTGCTAATAAGCCAGAAAACATATAATCGTGGCATATATTAATTTTATTTCAAATAAGAACACACACCAGAGACCACCTTAAATGATTTTCGACAACATTTGAGCATATTCTGAAAATGGCCCAACATTCACGCCTTAATGGCCATACTTCTTTATCCTGCCGAACTTACATGTACTCTAAATAAATCCAATAGTAGCAGTGATCATACTCCTTTTCTTGATCTCGATACATCAATAAATCAAGGGAAGATAAACACTAAAGTTTATGATAAAGGGATAATTTCTCCTTCCCTATAGTCATTTTCCCTCATCTCGACGGCGATGTTCCGCCAGCCCCCTCTTACGGGGTCTACATTTCACAACTTGTTCCATATGCACGAGTATGTAGCGATGTTTCTGACTTCAACGACTCACTGAAAAACTTCTGCATCAAGGGTTTAGATATCATAAATTGATAAAAACATTCTCTAAATTAATTATAGATACATCGACTTATTAAGAAAATTTGGTTCTACATGCAGGGCTCTTATACAACAGGGCATTTCACATCCAGACCTCTATGGATATATCATTTACAAAGCGCATAATTTCAAAAATTGTCCTTCAAAACTTATCAATCCGTTGAACAGCCTTATTCATAAAGGATATAAATACAGTATTGTTGTTAAATCTTTACTTCTGGTTTTTGTTGGCAAAAATATTGATCAGCTCCTAAATGCTTGACACCATAACTAAATTTAAACATTTTTTCATATTGGCAGTATTTGGCATTGCACAGTATCATGTTTTCTTTCATAATTGATGCTGTTGTTATACGAAATCTATTTAGAAGTATTTCAATTGAAGTTTCATATGTAAGAAGGCTTGATATCATAGTCAACGGAAATTATGTTCTAAGCTAGCTGTCAGTAACTGCGATCATTTGTCCGAACAGTATCCGTGTGTTTATGTACTTCATTGTAAGGGTACTTGTCTTGATAAGTTGAACTTTTTTCTAGTTTGATTTTTACTGATAGTGTTTTTGTGTAATTATTTTTTAGCCATTCACTACACATGGGGGAGGGTTTGGATCCAAGAAAACCAATTTAACCCCACCGCAATTTTTGCGCCTGTCCGAAGTCAGGAATATGTTGGTCATTGGCTTGTCCTTGTCTTCTTATAAAAAAAAAATAGTTTCTTGATATTCGGGTTATTGGATGTGGTTTTTTCCATTGATTTATTCATTTATTTTTACCTTCTTGGGGCATTTAGGGCTTGGTATATGGTGTGAGGTTCCTCACTGTCTTGAAGGCCTTACGGTGACCCCTAGATGCTTTGTGATGATGTCTCCTTGACATTTACCTCATTTCCTTTCTTTTTCATACTTGTCAATATTTTCAAAATGAAGGCGGTAACAACATCCACTTTACTTTACAGCAGAAATGAAGAGATGGCTTGTCCTTGGACAGGGAAGGAAGAATAATATACGGGATACTTCATGTATCAGTCATTTTTTTTTCAGCAGGAAGGTGGGAATGTCCGTAAATGGACTGTAATTTTTTGAGACTCGGGATTGAATTAATTGTTTTAGGGGGGGGGGGGGGTCGGGAATTACTTATTTTCTATGGATTCCGGTATCCCCTTAAAAGCAAAAAATCTGTATACCATCTTCCTCTATTCAGCATCATTTTAAAGGGCAAATCCATACCCATCCCCTTTCTCGAATCTATGAAGGTTCAGACATATGTTGGATATTGTGTTGCTAGTTCAAAATACGGGACTTTCGAGTAGGAACTCTCGTGTCAGTGAAGGCGGAAACGATCACCTCAAATACTAGTGAGACGGAATGACTGGATCCTTGACACGTTGAAATATATAGTCTCTAATATTGTTTCCAGTTTATTACGTATATTTCTCACATCGAGATACTTAGATTTTCACATTTTAAAGTTCGAGGTTGAACAGAGAACTTTAAATTGTGAAATTTAACTATCGAGATGTGAGAAATTATCGTAATAAACCAGAATACAATGTTAGAGATCTATTCAATTTATTTGGAGTAAAGCGATCTCTGTAGTATCCAGTCTCAAGTATGCCGCCATTTTGTTGCTATCATCGTTGCTATGTGTATCATTGCGCCATTTATTGAAGGGGTGTTTAATACAATATTTTTGATAAAACTGTCATATTATCAATAAACTGAGTTATCTTAGCCATTAAATGAAAAAAAAAAAAAAAAAAAAAAAAAAAAAAAAAAAAAAAAAAAAAAAAAAAAAAAAACAGTACGCTAGACAATGATGCAGGTGTTACTTCACCAACATCCGGTTGCACTATTTCTAGAAACTGACACAAGACATTTACATGATTGACCTATCGCCAACTGAGATCAAATTTCCAGACATGTTGATTATTATTTCGATAACCAGTTTTTCATGAGGTGTATGAATTTGCTAGAAATTAGGGAAAATATATACTACATTAAAAACAAAATATTTATGAACTTGAAGTGTATTATAATAATTGTTACTTCATGACAATTTCATTAAAACAAATAACCTGAAGTGCTACAACAGATTCAATATAAATCCCCTTAGTTCAACAGTGTTCAACTCTCAATGTATTGATGTATTGATTTTTCATATACTCGATCAGTGCGTACTATCTATTCAAGAGTATATAATTGTTTTTGGGTCCAGATCAAAATGTCATGGCGTAGGAAATAGTTCGGTATTTGGCGACTTCTTATCAGTTTAACTCACCCTAGATCAATTATCTGATCACACACAATTTAAGAGGTGTATTTTTACTAATTATTTGAAGCGATTTGTTCATGTTTTGATAGTTAATACTACAAATATTCATACACCACCGTTTCCTCAGTATCAGGCAGACATATTATTAATTGTCTATTGATCGTTATGTAGTAGAGTTATCTTTCTTTAAATTCTGTGTTTTTAAAATCGACCAATAATTATCATATTTATGATTACATCATATTTAGTTAAATACTTGATCTAATTAAAAAGTATAACTTTTCATTAAATAGAATAATATATAGATATGATGGTCTTTAAATTCTGAATTTTGTTAATTTAAATTTCTATTATTGGAATTTACATGGAAATATTTATTTTTGTATAAAATAAAACGTTTTAATAAGCAGAAATACAATTTACTATCAGGCTATTGCAAGAAGTAGACACTAATGCTTCATATCAACTTCTACAGTACGTAGTAGTGTAAAAAGTACACTCTGTAGTACCTCACTAATATATTTATTTGAAGCACCATGCACAAAGAAAACTTAGTTTATCAAGGAAAGGGCTTGTTATAGTTTGAGCGGAAATATTTCATTATGGATATGCATCGTATATCAGTTAATTTTAGAAATAAAAGACATGGCCATGTCTTTTCTTTTAAAATCCTTAATCGTTCCGTATAGTATTGGTTCACTTTGAATTGAATAAAAATGTGTACTGTTTAAAAAGTCATATTATTATTATCTATTTAGAATTGTGAAAAAAAAAACAGCAAACAGCAAACAAAACTGAAATAGAAAAGACCCCTATCCTCGCAAATATCTGTCAAATTAGTGATTGTATTACATGTTGCAGAGACAAAGAATTAATCCGTAAAAACATATTTAACGGTTGTAAAATTCGGTAATAACACGCGTGTGCGAGACTTCCTGTGAGGCAAGACGATTTTTAATTCCCAATACCTGTAATTTTAATTAAAACTGTACAGAAATGTCAACAAAACTTTTTTTATTGAATATTGGTAAATTGTCATGGATATCAATTGAAATATCAGGTTAGCACAATTATTGAACTACGATGCATCAGTAAAAACAATAAATTAACCACCGGAACATTGTGCCCGTTCAGGTAAACTTTGAGTTCCGAACGGATTCTAGTGTTGCATCATTGGAGCGAGTTTACATGCGTGATGTTAACGATTTCGAGTAGTTGCTAATCTCTGTATGTCTCTAGATATTGATAGGCATTTAATTCAATTAAAATCAAATAAAAACCTAACTGTGTATTATCCAGTACATGTGCAGTTTTGACACCCCTCCCCCCAATTTTCCATATTGCTAAGAAACAGAAAGGGCTAATCGATGATCCTNTTTTTGTTTTGTTTTGTTTTTGTTTGTTTGAAAATGATCCTTTTCAAAATTGTACATGTATTACAGGTATGTGAACAATCGAGTATCCTTGGATATGGGTTTACCCATATCTTATCTTGTTTAGTATAGTATCAGGACTGGCATCTGGGTTGAACACGACTCATATCTTTGTTATACATGTAGTATGTACTTATAAACGACTCAAACCGCTCAAACCAGTGGTAGGGCCCGTCTTACACTTACTTTGATGTTTGAGCAAATAAAATTGTTGGAGACCTCATGGTGACTTTAAGATGAAGAACAATAAAAGCATTGCTTGGTCTTACCATGTATTTGTGGAGACTTTGTCTCGTGTACATTTACTGTATAACCTTTTATTGTTAATTTACCAAGTGTTGTTCACTATGTCTAGGTGTTTTTTTTTTGCTTTCGCTAAGGAAAAAACTAGCCATTAACTAACATAACTTTGGGTGTAGTCTATACACAAGAAATAAAATTAAACATGCCGAATGTTCTTCTCGGGGTCATTGCGTGTGACTTTATTAATTTGTTTAAAGGGGTGACATCGATAAATAGATAGAACCAAGTCATGGGTAATTTAATTCTATAAATATCTAAAAGGAAAACTTCCTCGTTCCAAATATATACTTTGATACTTATAGGCGTTGACAATCAATTTTGAGCCAAATAAAAAAAGTAAAAAATAAATAAGTAAAAAGAATAGAAAAAAAACACACACAAACAAAAATAATAACAAACAATAAAATCAGCGCCAGATTATTTTTTTAGGAAAAAACCATAGCCCCCCCCCACTTTCAAGTTAAATGGTCGGTCCCTAAGCACCGTCGAAACTGCCAGCACATATGCTTATTAATAATGTTTTTTACATGATTTTGTATGCAAATAAAAACGCATTGTTTTGATTTGTTCTGCACTGAAAACACATGCGTTTTCGAAATGGCAGTATGCAGAACTATATTGATCACATTACAGTAACTTTGTTGTCTTTTTTTATGTGTGGTTATTTATCTATTTGCTCTTGGTTCGATAGTCCTCAAGGATATTAACAAACATAGAAATCTTCATTTGTGCATTTCTCGAACTACAGATTGTATGAGAAATACTAGCAATGTTAAAATTTTGGATTTTTTATTGAGGTATCGAGGTATATTTCCTGTCCGTAGTTGATTTTTGGCTTTTCGTTTAGGTTTTAGGGTGAAGATAAGCCCCAAAAAGGATGGTTTAAAATGTGGAACACAGCCAAATTGATTTTAATGAACTTTTATCATTTCGTTGATTGCAAACTTATTTTACAGAGCATATAAAAATAGGTTCAATATGTGGAAAATATTTCCAAAAGGTGTATGCGTCAGCTGTTATTGTTATATTTGGATCCAAATTCTGCATGGATTTAAACAAATCTATCAAAAAAGAGGAAATTCGAAAGAAAATTCATTATAGCACCCCGTGGGGCCTAAACGAATGTTAATCACTACCAAGGTCTAAATGTCCCTCGAAATAAGGTTTTCAAAATAAGGTAAACACGTAAAAACCTTTTACTTTTCGTTCAAGGCGCGGCCAGGCGCGGATCCGGGCAATTTGAAAAGGGGTCCAATAAGAATTGAAAGGGAATATCCCTGAGCGGAGCGAGGCGCAAAATTATTTCTGCTATTTCTCAGTAAAACATCAAGATATTCATTAAAAAATAAGTGATTGTCCAAAAAAGGGGTTCCAACCCCCGGACCCCCCTCCTTTTGGATCCGCCAATACATTCAGCTGAGATGTCGTACATTTTATGGATTTAATGAAAAAGGAAAATATACAAATGTCGGTTAAGATATTTGATTTATATATAACTTTATGAAGTAGATACCTATTCAACCGGTTCATAAATACATATTTATGGATCATACATTGTACATTCTGCTATTTATAGATATTACGGGTATTCCTTAATTGAAATAATTTATGCATTTTCGGAATTGTTTTGTTTAAAATCTTTTTATAATAAGAACTTATGTTATGTTTTTTCCGATATTGAACCGAAAGTTTGTTCTAAATTCAGTATAACGTAATGCACTTTTTCATAAATGTAAAGAAATGTCATTGATTATGGCGTGTATTCTGGTACTACTCATATTTTTTAGAGTTTGGAATGTATTGCATGGCTTCCGCTTTGAAGGTAAATATTTATACAAAAAAAAATAAAGATTAAAAAAAATTTTTTTGGACTAGATTCATGAGGGATACCGATGAAATAAGAACCAAGTAATCATAATTTATCAATAATTATTTGCTGAAAAGGATGGAATTTAATAAACCATGTTTGAAGTGAAATAAAATACTACATTCTTAATGATGTAGGGGTGATGTTTTGAAATTCGTATAAGTTATTCGGCATTCCCGGATTTTATCAATCATTCTTCTGTAATATTTTTTGCCCAATTGCACCCAGTTTTCTGGTCATAAAAAGCTTCAGTAGGTTATTTAAGGTCAGTAAGCAAGATTTCTTAAGATTGTAGATTTTCCATATAAAAGTAACCAATAATGTCTCCATGCTATACTAAGTTGAAAGTCCGACAGAGCCTTTTCCCGCTATTTTTTAATTGTGAAATCCAAGTAAAGAGTATAAACATTTAAGGATTTTTTACTTTCATCTTTACTGTATATGGCGCAAATACAAAGTTTTATTTTGGCGCAAATGAAGTACAGTTTGTGGCGCAAATGAAATATATTTTGGCGCAAATGAAATATTAATTGGCGCAAATGCAATGCACCGCTCATACTTTTTACAAAATTACTTTAGATATGAATTAAGCAATAAAAGTGCATTTATTTTAATACCAGAGGGCGTCAATCGTGGATTTGACGGTCAAGGTACAGTTTACAGGCGACGCATAACGGAGCCTGTAAACTGATATTTTGACCGTCAAATCAAGATTGAGGCCCTCGGGTATTCAAACATTGTACTGTTATTGCGATTCTAATGCAATTAAACTATTTCATTTTCTATTTTTGACTTGTGTTTTTGTAACAATATTAGGAACCAGACTGAACAGGCAACCTACTTTGTCCCAGGTGTGTAGATGGTGTAATTGAAGGTAAATGTTGCATTAAAATTATAAATTACTCTCTCACCCTCTGACCTCCTATTTTCTTGTTTTGTTAAACTGTCCAGTTTAAAATCACCCTCAGACTGTAATTTTTATTTTTCGCACAGGCACTTGGCCCAGGATTTTTTAAAATTATTTTTTGTTGTAAAATATCGTTATTCATATCCCCTGCGCATATGCAAACAGTTTCCACTCGATTTAAATGCATTATAGACATAACCTTATTCTCACCTCTTTACCGATCCGTCTTCCAACATGGCCGCCGGCGGGGAAATTAATTTTAACATTAGACCCTATTTCATAATACATACAAAGAACTTATTCTTGAGAGCCACAAAATGGATTTGAACCAAACTTGGCACGAATGATGCTTATGAGTTGCTAACCAAGTGTTGTTTCTCTGGTGTCAATCCGTCATCCAGCATGGCCGCCAGCGCTGAAATTAATTTTAACATCGCCAAAGATGAGCTGTCAGCGGGAATATAGTGCTGCATAGGACCCAGGTGAGCAATTCAAGCTCTTGAGAGCCTCTTTTTCGTCCATTGGCGCTCTTATGTTTTCCTATAATTTCATTTTTTTCATTTTCATGAGCATTCTTTTGATATTTCATTAAAGTCTATTTATTCTGTAGCATTTATTTTTGGGCAAACCTTGCTAATGGTAATCCTATGAAAAATCAGAGGATAGAAAAAAGAAGGGAAACGGGGAATGTGTATAAGAGACAACAACCCAAAGGGGAGTAATAACAACTCAAAGCCACCTTAAGATCTTCAATGAACGGTGAGAAAACCCCACACCCAACGGCAGGTCGGAGTCTGCCCCTGAACAAAGAGCAATCAAGTTTAGCGAAATAAACATCATCCTAGACTCCTATAGACATAAAGTAAAGTAACTAGAAAAAGGACAAGACACACAAAGGCTTAATAAATTCCTGACTTAGGACAGGCGCAAACCTGCTGCGGCGGGGTTAAACTAGTTTTATTGGATCCAAACCTCCCCCCTACAGCCAATGTGATAAATCCTGCCCCTGAACAAAGAGCAATCAAGTTTAGCGAAATAAA
>MJUU01051806.1:0-14996 GCA_002080025.1 Modiolus philippinarum | reverse complement strand
CTGTCATCCTCCATCTAAGACAAATCCACATACCAAATATTATTTACGTTACATTAATACAAGGAAACTTAACATAATCACTGGACCATGAAATTGAGGTCACATACAAAAGCCATATAGCAAACTGTCATTTACTACCCAAGACCAACCAATATACCAAATATCATTGACCTCCCACTTATAGATACTGAGAAAATGACCTAATCACAAAAATTTTAACATGGTCACTAGACCATGAAATTGAGGTCAAAGACAAAAGCCATATGACAGACTGTCATGTACTCCCTAGGACCAACCTACATATCATATAACATTGACCTACCACTTATAGTTACTGAGAAACTAAACTAGGCATAAAAACGTAACATGTTCATTGGACCGTGAAATTTAGGTCACAGACAAAAGCCATAAAGCAGACTCTCATGTACTACCTAAGATCAACCTTCATACCATATATCATTGACCTACGACTTATAGTTACTGAGAAGCTAAATAAAGCACAAAAACTTTACATGTGTATTGGACCCTGAAATTGAGGTCACAGACAAAAGCCATATAGCAGACTGTCATGTAATACTCAAGACCAACCTATATACCAAATATTTTGACCTACCACTTATAGTTACTGAGAAAATGACCTAATCACAAAAAATTTAACATGCTCACTAGACCATGAAATTGGGGTCAAGGACAAAAGCCACACGACAGACTGTCATGTACTACCTAAGACCAATATACCTACATACCATATATCATTGACCTACCACTTATAGTTACTGAGAAACTAAACTTAGCGCAAAAACTTAACATGCTCATTAGACCGTGAAATTGAGGTCACAGACAAAAGCCATATAGCAGACTGTCATGTACTACTCAAGACAAACCTATATACCAAATATCGTTGACCTACCACTTATAGTTACTGAGAAAGTGACCTAATCACAAAAACTTAAAATGAAAGTTTACGCTGTCGCCGCCATACTTTGTACGCATACGTTTCGCTTTTGGCGCCTTTCGTCGCTGGCAAGACAAAAAAGTATCTGACAGGTCCTAACGTCATCCAAGATGGCTGTCAGCAGGGAACATAGTTTTAACATTGGACCATATGGAAAAGACATTCAAAGGCCCTTTTCTCCGAAACTGCATGTCCAGTTATAACAAAACTTAGTCATAATGGTTCTCAGATGGTCCTAACCAAAAAAGGGTATCCAGCAGGGCGTACCTCATCCAAGATGGCTGCCAGCAGGGAACATAGTTTTAAAATTGGGTGCAATGGATGACATTCAAAGATCTTTTTCTAAGAAACTACCAGTCTAAATAGAACCAAATTTAGTCACAATGGTCCTTAGAGAGCCTCTTCAAAAACATAAGTAGCTGGCAGGTCTGTACCTTGTACCAGATGGCTGCCAGCAGGGAACATAGTTTTAACATTGGACCCAACGGAAAAGACATTCAAAGATCATCTTCTCAGAAACTACTTGTCCAGTTAGAATCAAACTTAGTCACAATGGTCCTTACATGGTCCCCTACTAAAAAGGTATCCTGCAGATCAGTACCTCATTCAAAATGGCCAACTGCGGGGAACATAGTTTATATTGAATTCCATAAAAAGAATTAGGCCTCTGAAACCACTCATCCAATTGGAACCAAACTTGATCACAAAAGTCCTTGGGTAGCCCCTTCAAAATTTGCATCTGGCATTTCTGCATCCAATCTAAGGTGGCTTCAGCAAGGAACACAGTTCAAACTCTGGACCCTATTGGAAATGCCATTAATCTCTATATGTCAGTTATGGTCTCCTTGAGCACTACAGGCTTTTGAGAGCCCCTTGTTTTCCAGTTTCAGTTTTCTTGTTTGGTGTCTATGGAAACCAAAAACTCCACAATCCATTACAACCCATATCAGACTACCATTCAAAAAAATTTGGGCAGGAGGCCTCTTTATATTGTCTTGGTACTACATATTGCTGAAATAAAAAAAAAAAGTCGAGTCCCCCATCAAAACATTTGGGCATGGGTTCCACTTATAATCTATTTTACACATATTGCTGTAATGGTAAGAAAAAATATGCAGTAGAATACTTTTATTTTCTAAAATTTCAGTTATCTAGTCTAGTGTCCATGGCAACCTAGAGCTTAACCATCCATTACAACCCATATCAGAATATAATTCAAAATGGGATGGGAGTAGTCTGAAATGTAGCAATTTAATTTCCAAATTCAGTTAATGTTTCAAAATATTAAATCTCAATTATTCTGGTATGTTTTGATTTTTTAGTTTTTAAATATTTTTTTTTTCATTCATAAGTAACTCTGAACCATAGATGTAATGTTATACAATCTGAATAGTGAAAAGTGAGTAAGAGTGACCAAATTATCATCCGAAGGAGCATCACTTTCCAAGATGCATCCACTGACCAAAGATAATTGATGTGCCACATGTGTATCTCAGATATGAACCTTAACGCAAACTATAACCTGAATCATTGAAGCATAAAATTTAGGTCAGAGTGACCCAATTATTCTCTGAAGCAGCATCAATGTTTCCAGTGTACTATGGGTTGAGTTTACATTTTCTGTGTGTAATGGGTTTACAGTTTTCTGTGTCTTATGGGCTCAGCTTAGTTTTTTGTGTAATATGGACTCGGCTTAGTTTTCTGTGTAATATGGGCTCAGCTTAGTTTTCTGTGTAGTATGGGTTCAGCTTAGTTTTCTGTGTAGTACAGGTTCAATTGGTTTGCTGTGTACTGTCGGTTGAGTTTACAGTTTTCTGTGTAATATAGACTAAATAAGTTTTCTGTGTAATATGGGCTCAGCTTAGTTGTCTGTGTAATATGGGCTCAGCTTAGTTTTTTTTTGTATATTGAGCTCAGTTTAGTTTGCTGTGTACTATGGGTGGAGTTTACAGTTTTCTGTGTACTATGGGCTCAGCTTGAGTTTTCTGTGTAGTATAGGCTCAGCATACTGCAAACCGGGAAAATTTCGCGACTTTCGCGTATGGAATGAAAGCACGAAAATAAAACGGCACGAATATACTTGTCTATTATTGAAGTCAATGGTCAACAATTTAGCAGCGCGAATTCAAAACTGCGCGAACTACAATCCTGTCAATTTACCGCGAATTAAAGCCTGTGTGAAAATTTGCCGGTTTACGGTAGTTTTCTGTGTACTATGGGTTGGGTTTAAAGTTTTCTGTGTAATATGGGCTCAGCTTAGTTTTCTGTGTAGTATGGGCTCAGCTTAGTTTTCTGTGTAGTATGGGCTCAGCTTAGTTTTCTGTGTAGTATGGGCTCAGCTTAGTTTTCTGTGTACTATGGGTTGAGTTTACAGTTTTCTGTGTTCTATGGGTTGAATTTACAGTTTTCTGTCTACTTTGGGCTCAGCTTAGTTTTCTGTGTATTATGGGTTGAGTTTACAGTTTCTGTGTACTATGGACTCAGCTTAGTTTTCTGTGTAATCTGGACTCAGCTTAGTTTTCTGTGTACTATGGACTCAGCTTAGTTTTCTGTGTAGTATGGGCTCAGCTTAGTTTTCTGTGTACTATGGGCTCAGCTTAGTTTTCTGTGTACTATGGGCTCAGCTTAGTTTTCTGTGTACTATGGACTCAGCTTAGTTTTCTGTGTAGTATGGGCTCAGCTTAGTTTTCTGTGTACTATGGGTTGCGTTTACAGTTTTCTGTGTACACGTACTAAAGGTTGAGTTTCGTTTTATGTGTATTATAGGTAGACTTTACAGTTTTCTGAGTAATATGGGCTCAGCTTAGTCAGTTTCTGTGTAATATGGGCTCAACTTATTTTTTTATGTGTAATATGGGCTCGGCTTACTTTTCTGTGTAGTATGGGCTAAGCTTAGTTTTCTGTGTACTATGGGTTGAGTTTACAGTTTTCTGTGAACTATGGGTTCACTTACAGTTTTTTGCTCAATATGGCCTCAGTTTACAATTTTTTCTGCACTGTTGGTTTGGTCCACAATTTTCTATTTACTCTGGGTTGGTTGAACTTGTTATTTTTACTGTAGTTCTGGATTGTACAGGATTCACTGTAGTAAAGACAAAGCAAACAAAAGAAGTTGCATGTTGAACATTTATTTCTCTTTATGTCTACATGTTTGTATATCACTGATTGCACAATAAATGATAACTTAGATGTCTAAAAATGATACAGAAATCTTAAATGATTGTATATACATATAAATGTATTTTATGTTTAGAAAAGACACTCATTTCTATGATGTAACTAAATATTTACATAGATGACTGTTCTGATTTTCTTGTATTACTATAATGACCCATTTTTTAACTCAAGAAAATTGAAAACAGAATGGTTTGACATAAAAACATTTTTTTTCTCATTTTCAATTACTGAAGATAAAATAAATGAAAACCTTTGAGGACAAACACAATATATTAATTTCAGACACATTTTTTTGGAAAACTTTCATTGAAATAGGGTAGTACAAAACACTAAGTTGTAATTCCTATGAACAGTTTTACAAAACACTAAGTTGTAATTCCTATGAACAATCATAAGAAAACCCATTCCCTCATCCTCCTCATAACAATGTATTTATATTATTGATTATATAAAAATATGAATAAGACCTTAGTTCTAGGACCATATTATAACATGGCAATACATTCAAACTTCACAAGTTTGTAATTTGCTTCTGGGAACAAAAACAATTAGACAATTAAACATTACAATTTTTGCTTGAGCTTCATTTTACACAAAAACTTATGACTTTGAACCAGTTATAACATACCAATATTGAAGGTGAATAATACTCAATGCTAAGACTTAAAAGTTTTGAATAAATAATCCCCCAATCATGATAGTTATTTACATAACTGGCATAAGGAAAGACATATTTTCATCAATTGAGAGTTGGGCTTGTATTTCTATGTCATTTTGACCTAATTGTTCAGAATACACACCCATTATTACAAACCCTTAAATCTAAAAACTATTTCACAAGATATAATATCATGTGACCAAGGTATATATCAATTCCAACATCCACACAATGAGAATAAATCTTTCCCCCACATCAAAATGAGAGTGAGTATGGAGGAGTCTAATCCTGGAATCTAAAGAAACTCAAAGAAAATTTTTTTTTTCAATCTCAAGTCCCAAAAATGACAACGCACATTTCAGGTCTTGCTAAGGCTAAATCCTGAATAAAATGGTAGATCCCCACCTTCCACCTCTTTATAATTTGAAAAATATCTCAAATGTCCTAATGGTGATCAGATTTATCCGGTTGGTCAGGTGATCCATGTTCTCAGATAAAATTTAACTTTTAACATTGCAGTAGTTGTTATAGCGTCTTTAAATACGGACAGAGTTGTTCCTCAACATTAAAATTTGGAAAAATAATAAAAATGCAAATATAACTTTGCCAGATAAAAACAAAATCAAATGGAACATATACACATGATTATTTACAGTCGTAGAGACATCAGTGTACAGGTGATAAGATAAAAGCAATATAGCAAACTGTTATATATAACCAAAAACCAAAATGCCAAATATCAGTGACCTACAACTGATATAGATACTGGAGAACCAAACATGTTCACTAGACCGTAAAAATGAGGTCAAGGGCTAAAGCCAAATAGCAGGATGTCATGTTCCATCTAAGACAAACCCACATACCAAATATTATTGACCATACATTAATAGATACTTGAAAACTCAACATGCTCACTGAACCGTGAAAATGAGGTCACAGACAAAAGCCATATAGCAGACTGTCATGTAATACTCAATGTAATACTCAAGACCAACCTATATACCAAATATCATTGACCTACCACTTATAGTTACTGAGAAAATGACCTAATCACAAAAACTTAACATGCTCACTAGACCATGAAATTGGGGTCAAGGACAAAAGCCACACGATAGACTGTCATCAATATACCTACACACCATATATCATTGACCTACCACTTATAGTTACTGAGGAACTAAACTTAGCACACAAACTCAACATGTTCATTAGACCATAAAATTGAGGTCACAGACAAAAGCCATATAACAGACTGTCATGTACTACTCAAGACAAACCTATATACCAAATATCATTTACTTACCACTTATAGTTACTGAGAAAGTGACCTAATCACAAAAACTTAACATGAAAGTTTACGCCGTCGCCGCCATACTTTGTACGCATACGTCTCGCTTTTAGCGCCTTTCGTCGCGGCCGAGACAAAAAAGTATCTGACAGGTCCTAACGTCGTCCAAGATGGCTGTCAGCAGGGAACATAGTTTTAACATTGGACCATATGGAAAAGACATTCAAAGGCCTTTTTCTCCGAAATTACATGTCCAGTTATAACAAAACTTAAGTCATAATGGTTCTCAGATGGTCCTTACCACAAAAGGGTATCCAGCAGGGCGTACCTCATCTAAGATGGCTGCCAGCAGGGAACATAGTTTTAAAATTGGGTGCAATGGATGACATTCAAAGATCTTTTTCTAAGAAACTACAGTTAAATAGAACCAAATTTAGTCACAATGGTCCTTAGAGAGCCTCTTCAAAAACATAAGTAGCTGGCAGGTCTGTACCTTGTACCAGATGGCTGCCAGCAAGGAACTTAGTTTAAACATTGGACCCAACGGAAAAGACATTCAAAGATCATCTTCTCAGAAACTACTTGTCCAGTTAGAATCAAACTTAGTCACAATGGTCCTTAGATGGTCCCCTACTAAAAAGGTATCCTGCAGATCAGTACCTCATTCAAAATGGCCACCAGCGGGGAACATAGTTTATATAGAAATCCATAAAAAGAATTAGGCCTCTGAAACCACTCATCCAATTGGAACCAAACTTGATCACAAAAGTCCTTGGGTAGCCCCTTCAAAATTTGCATCTGGCATTTCTGCATCCAATCTAAGGTGGCTTCAGCAAGGAACACAGTTCAAACTCTGGACCCAATTAGAAATGCCATTAATCTCTATATGTCAGTTTTGGTCTCCTTGAGCACTACAGGCTTTTGAGAGCCTCTTGTTTTCCAGTTTCAGTTTTCTTGTTTGGTGTCTATGGAAACCAAAAACTCCACAATCCATTACAACCCATATCAGACTACCATCCAAAAAAATTTGGGCAGGAGGCCCCCTTATTATCTTGGTACTACATATTGCTGAAATATATAAAAAAAGTTGAGTTCCCCATCAAAACATTTGGGCATGGGTTCCACTTATACAAATGTAATCTATTTTACACATATTGCTGTAATGGTAAAAAAAACTATGCAGCAGAATACTTTTATTTTCTAAAATTTCAGTTATCTAGTCTAGTGTCCATGGCAACCTAGAGCTTAATCATCCATTACAACCCATATCAGAATATAATTCAAAATGGGATGGGAGTAGTCTGAAATGACAGCTTATCCTGTAGCAATTTAATTTCCAAATTCAGTTAATGTTTCAAAATATTAAATCTCAATTATTCTGGTATGTTTTGATTTTTTTAGTTTTTAATTTTTTTTTCATTCATAAGTAACTCTGAACCATAGATGTAATGTTATACAATCTGAATAGTGAAAAGTGAAGCATAACATGTAGGTAAGAGTGAACAAATTATCATCTGAATGAGCATCACTCTCCAAGATGCATCCACTGACCAAAGATAATTGATGTGCCACATGTGGTATCTCAGATATGAACCTTAACGCAAACTATAACCTGAATCATTGAAGCATAAAATTTAGGTCAGAGGGACCCAATTATTCTCTGAAGCAGCATCAATGTTTCCAGTGTACTATGGATTGAGTTTACATTTTCTGTGTGTTATGGGTTTACAGTTTTCTGTGTCTTATGGGCTCAGCTTAGTTTTTTGTGTAATACGGACTCGGCTTAGTTTTCTGTGTAATATGGGTTCAGCTTAGTTTTCTGTGTAATATGGACTCGGCTTAGTTTTCTGTGTAATATGGGTTCAGCTTAGTTTTCTGTGTAGTACAGGTTCAGCTTGGTTTGCTGTGTACTGTCGGTTGAGTTTACAGTTTTCTGTGTAATATAGACTAAATTAGTTTTCTGTGTAATATGGGCTCAGCTTAGTTGTCTGTGTAATATGGGCTCGGCTTAGTTTTTTTGCATAATGAGCTCAGTTTAGTTTGCGGTGTACTATGGGTGGAGTTTACAGTTTTCTGTGTACTATGGGCTCAGCTTTTTTTTCTGTCTACTATGGACTCAGCTTAGTTTTCTGTGTAGTATGGGCTCAGCTTAGTTTTCTGTGTACTATGGGTTGCGTTTACAGTTTTCTGTGTACACGTACTAAAGGTTGAGTTTCGTTTTATGTGTACTATAGGTAGACTTTACAGTTTTCTGTGTAATATGGGCTCAGCTTAGTCAGTTTCTGTGTAATATGGGCTCAACTTATTTTTTTATGTGTAATATGGGCTCGGCTTACTTTTCTGTGTAGTATGGGCTAAGCTTAGTTTTCTGTGTACTATGGGTTGAGTTTACAGTTTTCTGTGAACTATGGGTTCACTTACAGTTTTTTGCTCAATATGGCCTCAGTTTACATTTTTTTTTCTACACTGTTGGTTTGGTCTACAATTTTCTATTTACTCTGGGTTGGTTGAACTTGTTATTTTTTCTGTAGTTCTGGATTGTAAAGGATTCACTATAGTAAAGACGAAGCAAACGAAAGAGGTTTCATGTTGAACATTTATTTATTTTTATGTCCACATGATTGTATATCTCTGATTGCACAATAAACTGTAACTTAGATGTCTAAAAATGATACAGAAATCTAAAATAAAGTCAAATGATTGTATATACATATAAATGTATTTTATGTTTAGAAAAGACACTCATTTCTATGATGTAACTAAATATTTACATAGATGACTGTTCTGATTTTCTTGTATTACTATAATGACCCATTTTTTAACTCAAGAAAATTGAAAACAGAATGATTTGACATAAAAACTTTTTTTCTCATTTTCAAATACTGAAGACAAAATAAATGAAAACCTTTGAGGACAAACACAATATATTAATTTCAGACACATTTTTTTTTGGAAAACTTTCATTGAAATAGGGTATTACAAAACACTAAGTTGTAATTCCTATGAACAGTTTTACAAAACACTAAGTTGTAATTCCTATGAACAATCATAAGAAAACCCATTCCCTCATCCTCCTCATAACAATGTATTTATATTATTGATCATATAAAAATATGAATAAGACCTTAGTTCTAGGACCATATTATAACATGGCAATACATTCAAACTTCACAAGTTTGTAATTTGCTTCTGGGAACAAAAACCATAGACAATTAAACATTACAATTTTTGCTTGAGCTTCATTTTACACAAAAACTTATGACTTTGAACCAGTTATAACATACCAATATTGAAGGTGAATAATACCCAATGTTAAGACTTACAAGTTTTGAATAAATAATCCCCCAATCATGATAGTTATTTACATAACTGGCATAAGGAAAGGCATATTTTCATCATTTGAGAGTTAGACTTGTATTTCTATGTCATTTTGACTTAATTGTTCAGAATACACACCCATTATTACAAACCCTTAAATCTAAAAACTATTTCACAACATATAATATCATGTGACCAAGGTATATATCAATTCCAACATCCACACAATGAGAATAAATCTTTCCCCCACATAAAAATGAGAGTGAGTATGGAGGAGTCTAATCCTGGAATCTAAAGAAACTCAAAGAAATTTTTTTTTTCAATCTCAATTCCCAAAAATGACAACGCACATTTCAGGTCTTGTTATGGCTAAATCCTGAATAAAATGGTAGATCCCCACCTTCCACCTCTTTATAATTTGAAAAAATTCTCAAATGACCCAATGGTGATCAGATTTATCCGGTTGGTCAGGTGATCCATGTTCTCAGAGAAAATTTAACTTTTAACATTGCAGTAGTTGTTATAGAGTCTTTGAATATGGACACAGTTGTTCCTCAACATTAAAATTTGGAAAAATAATAAAAATGCAAATATAACTTTGCCAGATAAAAACAAAATCAAATGGAACATATACATATGATTATTTACAGTCGTAGAGACATCAGTGTACAGGTGATAAGATAAATATGATCAATAAACAAGTTCTTACTACACCACTTGAATTTTCTGGTTCATATTTATATAAATATGATATAAAAATCATTTCAAAACCTATCAGCCTTCATGTTAAAAAAACAAGTGTGGATCCAAATTCATGTCTCGCCCGTTCCCACTTGGTCGCAAAACAGATGTGAAAACTCTAACTGACTAATTCAGAAAACTTAACATGTTGGATGACAAAAGCAATATAGCAAACTGTTATATATAACCAAAAACCAAAATGCCAAATATCAGTGACCTACCACTGATATAGATACTGGAGAACCAAACATGTTCACTAGACCGTAAAATGAGGTCAAGGGCTAAAGCCAAATAGCAGGATGTCATGTTCCATCTAAGACAAACCCACATACCAAATATTATTGACCATACATTAATAGATACTTGAAAACTCAACATGCTCACTGAACCGTGAAAATGAGGTCACAGACAAAAGCCATGTAGTAGACTGTCATGTAATACTCAAGACCAACCTATATACCAAATATCATTGACCTACCACTTATAGTTTCTGAGAAAATGACCTAATCACAAAAATTTAACATGCTCACTAGACCATGAAATTGGGGTCAAGGACAAAAGCCACACGACAGACTGTCATGTACTACCTAAGACCAATATACCTACATACCATTATAAACATAATGCCCTTGGATGAAGGTGTTAGGGCAGATTAACACACGAGGTAAAAATTATCACCCGCGACAACGTCGAGGGTGATAATTTTTCACCGAGTGTGTTAATCGAACTAACATCTTCATCCAAGGGCATTATGATTTTTATTATACTGAATGCTAAATGTTTACAATAAGTCCTCGATGTACGTTACGTTTGAAAATAATAATATTAATAATATCTTTTATTAATGCAACATCAACGACACACAAACAAATACTCAGTACTGTTTTACTATTGTATCGAACTGTGGCAAAATCGCTTTTAACTGCAATTAAATTTGTGACAAGGTCCTTTTTCATATGATCAGGTCACTTTTATTTTACTACTAAATACATTTATAACTAAAATAGCTTTAATTATTGTTGTCAACAAAAAAGTGACGAGAAAATAAGAATCTGTATACAACGATGACGTCATCGATCGGAGCGGGTGTTAATTTCGACATTAACACATGTTGCTAACGATTAACACATGTTGCTAAGGATGGGCGTGGCTAATGAGACGTTACTGAAAATTAACAAATGCCGGTTATCCAATGAAATAACCGGATAATGAAAGAAATTTGCATTAAGTATAATAAATATCATTGACCTACCACTTATAGTTACTGAGAAACTAAACTTAGTACACAAACTTAACATGTTCATTAGACCGTGAAATTGAGGTCACAGACAAAAGCCATATAGCAGACTGTCATGTACTACTCAAGACAAACCTATATACCAAATATCATTTACCTACCACTTATAGTTACTGAGAAAGTGACCTAATCACAAAAACTTAACATGAAAGTTTACGCCGTCGCCGCCATACTTTGTACGCATACGTCTCGCTTTTAGCGCCTTTCGTCGCGGCCGAGACAAAAAAGTATCTGACAGGTCCTAACGTCGTCCAAGATGGCTGTCAGCAGGGAACATAGTTTTAACATTGGACCATATGGAAAAGACATTCAAAGGCCTTTTTCTCCGAAATTAAATGTCCAGTTATAACAAAACTTAGTCATAATGGTTCTCAGATGGTCCTTACCACTAAAGGGTATCCAGCAGGGCGTACCTCATCCAAGATGGCTGCCAGCAGGGAACATAGTTTTAAAATTGGGTGCATGGATGACATTCAAAGATCTTTTTCTAAGAAACTACAGTCTAAATAGAACCAAATTTAGTCACAATGGTCCTTAGAGAGCCTCTTCAAAAACATAAGTAGCTGGCAGGTCTGTACCTTGTACCAGATGGCTGCCAGCAGGGAACATAGTTTTAACATTGGATCCAACGGAAAAGACATTCAAATATCATCTTCTCAGAAACTACTTGTCCAGTTAGAATCAAACTTAGTCATAATGGTCCTTAGATGGTCCCCTACTAAAAAGGTATCCTGCAGATCAGTACCTCATTCAAAATGGCCACCAGCGGGGAACATAGTTTATATTGAATTCCATAAAAAGAATCAGGCCTCTGAAACCACTCATCCAATTGGAACCAAACTTGATCACAAAAGTCCTTGGGTAGCCTCTTCAAAATTTGCATCTGGCATTTCTGCATCCAATCTAAGGTGGCTTCAGCAAGGAACACAGTTCAAACTCTGGACCCTATTGGAAATGCCATTAATCTCTATATGTCAGTTATGGTCTCCTTGAGCACTACAGGCTTTTGAGAGCCTCTTGTTTTCCAGTTTCAGTTTTCTTGTTTGGTGTCTATGGAAACCAAAAACTCCACAATCCATTACAACCCATATCAGACTACCATTCAAAAAAATTTGGGCAGGAGGCCCCCTTATTATCTTGGTACTACATATTGCTGAAATAAAAAAAAAGTTGAGTCCCCCATCAAAACATTTGGGCATGGGTTCCACTTGTAATCTATTTTACATATATTGCTGTAATGGTAAGAAAAAATATGCAGCAGAATACTTTTATTTTCTAAAATTTCAGTTATCTAGTCTAGTACCCATGGCAACCTAGAGCTTAACCATCCATTACAACCCATATCAGAATATAATTCAAAATGGGATGGGAGTAGTCTGAAATGACAGCTTATCCTGTAGCAATTTAATTTACAAATTCAGTTAATGTTTCAAAATATTAAATCTCAATTATTCTGGTATGTTTTGATTTTTTTAGTTTTTAAATATTTTTTTTCATAAGTAAGTAACTCTGAACCATAGATGTAATGTTATACAATCTGAATAGTGAAAAGTGAAGCATAGAATGTAGGTAAGAGTGACCAAATTATCATCTGAAGGAGCATCACTCTCCAAGATGCATCCATTGACCAAAGATAATTGATGTGCCACATGTGGTATCTCAGATATGAACCTTAACGCAAACTATAACCTGAATAATTGAAGCATAAAATTTAGGTCAGAGTGACCCAATTATTCTCTGAAGCAGCATCAAGGTTTCCAGTGTACTATGGGTTGAGTTTACATTTTCTGTGTGTTATGGGTTTACAGTTTTCTGTGACTTATGGGCTCAGCTTAGTTTTTTGTGTAATATGGACTCGGCTTAGTTTTCTGTGTAGTATGGGTTCAGCTTAGTTTTCTGTGTAGCACAGGTTCAGCTTGGTTTGCTGTTTACTATGGGTGAGTTTACAGTTTTCTGTGTACTATAGGTAGAGTTTACAGTTTTTCTGTGTAGTATGGGTTCAGCTTAGTTTTCTGTGTAGTACAGGTTCAGCTTGGTTTGCTGTGTACTGTCGGTTGAGTTTACAGTTTTCTGTGTTATATAGACTAAATTAGTTGTCTATGTAATATGGGCTCAGCTTAGTTTTTTTGTATAATGAGCTCAGTTTAGTTTGCTGTGTACTATGGGTGGAGTTTACAGTTTTCTGTGTACTATGGGCTCAGCTTGAGTTTTCTGTGTAGTATAGGCTCAGCCTACTGTAAACCGGGAAAATTTAGCGACTTTCGCATATGAATGAAAGCGTGAAAATAAAACAGCACGAATATACTTGTCTATTATTGAAGTCAATGGTCAACAATTTAGCAGTTCGAATTGAAAACTGCGCGAACTACAATCTTGCCAATTTACCGCAAAATAAAGACAGTGTGAAAATTTGCCGGTTTACAGTAGTTTTCTGTGTACTATGGGTTGGGTTTAAAGTTTTCTGTGTAATATGGGCTCAGCTAAGTTTTCTGTGTAATATGGGCTCAGCTTAGTTTTCTGTGTAGTATGGGCTCAGCTTAGTTTTCTGTGTACTATGGGTTGGGTTTAAAGTTTTCTGTGTACTATGGGTTGAGTTTACAGTTTTCTGTGTTCTGTGGGTTGAATTTACAGTTTTCTGTCTACTTTGGGCTCAGCTTAGTTTTCTGTGTATTATGGGTTGAGTTTACAATTTTCTGTATACTATGGGCTCAGCTTAGTTTTCTGTGTACTGTCGGTTGAGTTCACAGTTTCTGTGAACTATGGACTCAGCTTAGTTTTCTGTGTAATATGGACTCAGCTTAGTTTTCTGTGTACTATGGACTCAGCTTAGTTTTCTGTGTACTATGGACTCAGCTTAGTTTTCTGTGTAGTATGGGCTCAGCTTAGTTTTCTGTGTAATATGGACTCAGCTTAGTTTTCTGTGTACTATGGCCTCAGCTTAGTTTTCTGTGTACTATGGGCTCAGCTTAGTTTTCTGTGTAGTATGGGCTCAGCTTAGTTTTCTGTGTACTATGGGTTGCGTTTACAGTTTTCTGTGTACACGTACTAAAGGTTGAGTTTCGTTTTATGTGTACTATAGGTAGACTTTACAGTTTTCTGAGTAATATGGGCTCAGCTTAGTTTTCTGTGTAATATGGGCTCAACTTATTTTTTTATGTGTAATATGGGCTCGGCTTACTTTTCTGTGTAGTATGGGCTAAGCTTAGTTTTCTGTGTACTATGGGTTGAGTTTACAGTTTTCTGTGAACTATGGGTTCACTTACAGTTTTTTGCTCAATATGGCCTCAGTTTACAATTTTTTTCTTCACTGTTGGTTTGGTCAACAATTTTCTATTTACTCTGGGTTGGTTGAACTTGTTATTTTTACTGTAGTTCTGGATTGTACAGGATTCACTGTAGTAAAGACAAAGCAAACAAAAGAAGTTTCATGTTGAACATTTATTTCTTTTTATGTCCACATGTTTGTATATTTGTATATCACTGATTGCACAATAAATGATAACTTAGATGTTTTAAAATGATACAGAAATCTTAAATAAAGTCAAATGATTGTATATACATA
>MJUU01051805.1:0-12860 GCA_002080025.1 Modiolus philippinarum | reverse complement strand
AGCATGTTCAGTATATCTGTACCAAATTTGAGTACTAGATGGCATTTATACCATATCACATAATATTGATATCCCTATTGTTGCATGTTTTCAGTATATTTGTACCAAATTTGAGTATGAGAGGGAATTTACATCATTTCGCATAATATCTATATCCCTATTGTTGCATATTTTCAGTAAATTTTTACCAAATTTGAGTACTTATTGGCATTTACACCATATCGCATACTATCCATATCCCTATTGTTGCATGTTTTCAGTATATTTGTACCAAATTTGAGTACTAGATGGAATTGATATCATATCGCATACTATTGATATCCCTATTGTTGCATATTTTCAGTAAATGTGTATCAAATTTGAGTATTAGATGGCATTTACATCATATCTCATACTATCGATATCCCTATTGTTGCATGTTTTCAGTATATGTGTTCCAAATTTGAGTACTAGATGACATTTACATCATAATGCATAATATCGATATCCCTATTGTTGCATATTTTCAGTAAATTGGTACCAAATTTCAGTGCGAGATGACATGTACATCATATCGCATACTATCGATATCCATATTGTTGCATATTTCAAGTAAATTTGTACCAAATTAGAGTACTAGATTGCATTTACACCATATCGCATCCTATCAGTATCCCTATTGTTGCATGTTTTCAGTATATTTGCACCAAAGTTGAGTACTAGATTGCATTTACACCAGATTGCATGGCATTTCTATCTATATTGTTGCATATTTTCAGTAAATTTGTACTAAATTTGAGTATTAGATGGCATTTACACCATGTACTATACTATTGATAGCCTTATTGTTGCATCTGTTCAGGAAATTTGTACCACATTAGAGTCACAGCAGCTAGATAGCATTGTGACAAAATGGCATATACTATGCATACACCATATATGTTTCATGGTTTAGACATATGTGTGCCAAATTTGAGTTTTAGTTGACATTTGCAGCAAATCATACTAAATATGAGTGTTTGTAATTTTCTTGCATGTTTAAGGGAACATTATGGCAATGGGAAAATATCATTGTGCGCACTGTGAGTATTTGGACATCAATACGTCATATCATAATATTTTCTCGCAAGTTTTCGGGATTGTTAAATTGTTGAAAAAAATATTACTTTTGTCAAGTTTATGGCAAAATTTATTGAAAAATATGTGTCATGAACCAGCGCGATCTCGCGAACATAATTTGAATTTAAAAATGGGTTAAAATACAAATTAAAAAGATATGTTTTTGCGGTTTTATATTCACATCTTTGGTTTTAGTTAAAAAATAAAAAGATATGCGCTTTTTGTCACAACATGTTTTTTGCGTTTCTTTTGGGTAATAATTATTATTTCATGGTTGTAGAAAATAGCCACCTGCTAACGCATAAAAAGCACGATTAATTTTCTTTATCATTGCTTTATAAGGTTAACATATTTTTGAAAATGTATTTTATATTAACTTCGATTGCGCCAGTCCAGAGGCGCCATGCAATTCATTGTCTCTCGTTCACATCGTGTCGCTCGATCGTGTATCTGGTGTATGGTCCAGAGTTACCGAGTACATAGTATGGGTTATGGTGCATGGTGTATGGTTCATAGTGTATGGTGTATGGTTCATAGTGTGTGGTGTATGGTTCATAGTGTATGGTGTATGTTTCATGGTGTATGGTGTATGGTTCACGTTGCAACACCATACACCATTACACCATACACCGTGAACCATTGAACCATACACCATGCACCATTAAACCATACACCATTACACCATACACCATACACCATAAAATGGTTATGTTTTACCCTACAAGTACTGTATTCTTCATTAATAAAAAGGCATGTTTGATCGTTGTTCATCTTAAATTGTGTAAAGGCATACTCCTATCAGTCTTACTATACTGTTCAACAAAAAGAAAGAAAAAAGTAATAAAAACGAAACACAGATTTAATCAAAAATTATATTTGTACTTCCAGACAAAAAAAAAAAAAAAAAAAAAAAAAAAAAAAAAAAGCATAGCTCATATTAAAAACGTATTTTTGCACGTTATAAACATTATGCTGAAAAATATCTTTTCGATTCCGGAACTATCTCTGGTCACGGTCAAGGTCATTTTCGGTTTGCTTGACTAAATATTGGGTTTGTCCACATCTTCCTTTTACCAAATCGTCACATTTCTGAAAACTGTCTTGAAAATCTGTTGTTATTGCGACCATGAATTTTTTAAACCTATTTTCCGTTTTCAACTAACGTTCTCGTATGTGAAAAACACGTTTTTAGCGATTTTGACTTTGCATCATTTAATTGGACCTGCAACCACACGAGAGGGTCCTCATGGGGTTCTAGGAATCAAATAATCATGAAATTTTTGCCTTCGTAATCAAATAATCATTAATTTTTTACCTTGGTAATCAATAAATTTTTGACTTAGCAATCAAAACGTATATAAAAATGCAAGCTAATAATCAAATAATCATTATATAAATGCTTTTGGAATCAAATAATCATTAAAAAAATGCCCTGATAATCAAGTAATCAAGAAACCCATGAGGGGCCTCACATGATTAATCATTTGATTTGATTTAACTATGAGTTTTTTTAGCAGAAATCATGACCGACGGTCTGACAGCGATAAGTCATTTTTCACGTTGATTTTGGATTGAACAGGGCATCGTTTTAATTTACATTGACGAAAATGGACGTTTGAAATCAAAGCTGTATGACAAACGTGATGATTTTAACTTCCCAATGTGAACTTTTCCTTTCTGAGCAGCAATATACCTACCTCTCCAGCCTATGGAGTGTATATTTCACAGTTGATTCGTTACTGTCGGGCATGCAGTTTAAACAGTGACTTTTAAGTAGAGCAAAAACACTGTCCCAAAAGCTGCTTAGTCAGGGATTTGTACAGCCTTTGTTACTTTCATCCCTTCAGAAATTCTATGGCCGTCACCACGACATCATTGACAGATATGACGTGTCTGTGCCCAAATGAAAACGGACATTTTCAGTTAGATTTCACCTCTTCACGGATTTGATTCAACCCTGGATTGACTCACTGATAGTGTGACGGGTGCCGCTACCGGAGTAGGACATGCTTACCCATCCGGAGCACCTGATGTTACTCCCGGTTTTTATGGGAGTTCACACTGTCAGTGCTGTAGTTTTTCGTGTTGTCTTGTATATCATACTGTAAAATTTTAGTTTTGTCTTCGTCAGTGATGTTTCTGCTACCGATTTGTCCTTGTGATTGTTTCATTACTATTGAGATTTGCAAAAAGCTTTTCGAAATCTTTTTTGGAAAATTTCATCATGACACTGTTTGAGGGTTAGAGAAGTAACATGTGCCATGGATTTCATTTCTTTCTGTCTAAGGGTTAGAAGATGACATTAACCAATCCGCTACTAAACAGACCTTTCAAAACACTATATATCTCACTGATAGTGTGACGGGTGTCGCTAGCGGGGCAGGACATGCTTACCCTTCCGGAGCACCTGATGTCACTCCTGGCTTTCATGGAGTTCACACTATGAGTGCCTTAGTTCTTAATGTTATCTTTTTATTTCCGTACATTGTAGCTGTCTCACGTCCTTGTTTTGTCTTTGTTTTTATCTGTTACCGTTTTTGCCATGTCTTTGGACTTCGATTTTTGTAGTCATTGCTTCCCTTGTTCCTTCGGTATTTTACTACAGTTGTTTGAGATATTGTTTTCCGATTTTTAAGATGGCAAATTGTTTACCTGATGAATGTATTAATTATTGACATTAAAAGATATAAATGATTAATTAAGGGACAGTGAACTAAATCATTGTGCGTAAAACTTCTATTCCGAACTTTTATTGTATAGTCCATTTGGTGACTATAAAATAGGGAAAAAAATTAATTAAAAATCTGGTCATTAATATACCTTACTTTAAATTAGATCTATTTAAAGGGCTAGTTCTTACATATTGAGGGTGAATTTTACGTGTAGATTTCTTTCCAAATAAAAAAGTTGTCCATTTCGCTTAAGGGTAAAATGATGTCTGTGTTCTGTGTTACCATATTGGGAGTAACAAAATCTATTTCAACAGCCATCATGTGCTTTGTGTTTACAAACAACAAGTCAGCTGACCTCTAAAACTTTATTTACCAAATTTGGAAGTCATTTGTATATCTTCTGTACTTTACCTGTTCAGGTAAAAATCAATACCATGATGAAAAAAATAGCAGAAATGTTACAATGTATTGTACACTAAAGATAATATATAAAAGTACATGTAAACTTTTAAATACATGTATCTTAGTCATAAGACAGTATGAAAATCATATGAAGCAACAGAATCATGACAATTTGTTTATGCATATTTGATTATAAAAATAAATAAAAATATTAAGATAAATGTTAAAAGAAACCTGTTATATACTTTCAAGAAAAAATATAGTTGTATAATTGTTATTAAATTTAATTATAGTTTGTGCTCCAAATTTCTTCTCAGTAAACTTTATTTGATAGACACAGAGTAGCATTGCCAAATTCAGATTCCAACTGACCAATGGCTTTTGTTTGTTATGGAAACAACAATCAAATGTTGAATATATTATGTTTATCTTTACATGCAAATGCTAGGTCTATATTTAAATTCTTCACACATGTATATAAGTGCCATGTGACAGAATTTATAACAATAGCCAGTTAGGGTTAGGTCAGGCTGTTAAGTTCTATGGCACACTCCCATACTTGTGGTCTTGCAAAAATACTATTGCAAGTAATGGACAAAATCTTTATTTTTGAGTGCAAAATACCATAAATATGTTTTTCAGTTATGTATTGACTAATTTATTGAGAAAAGTTTCACTAAACATGTCTACAGTTTATCTCTGATTTTTAATTAATTTTTTACCCTATTTTTATAGCCACCAAATGGACTATACCCCTTTTTAAATTGATTCGAAAATTAGAAAAACAAATGCATTTTGGTGTTGAATGCATAAATACACAAAAATAGAAATCTAAATTGCAAAACATTTGAAAGACGAAACAGAACAAGAACTTGAGGTCTTATTAGATTTGATAAGATTTATTCAGTCTTTTATCATAACTATGCATTGATTAGAATACACGAGGTAATGATACATAAAAAATAGTAACGAGATAAAGAACGTTTGATTTTTCGAAGTTCGATATTCGATATTAAAAAATTATGAATATCTTACTAAATATCAAATGGTAAATTTTTATCGTTTGATATTCTCTCAATACTCATTTTCATTCTCATGAATCGGGTTGACATTCGTTCTCCGTTGATAACTTCAATATTTAACGTACATTAATATCAAATGAATATCGAACTAGCAGTTCAATATTGGTTTGGCATTCGTTTCTGGTCGATTTATGCAGTAAACAACGGCATTGCATATCAAATGAAAATCAAACTAGGATTTTTTCAAGTGAAGTATTTGCTTGACTTTCGTTTCTGGACTATTCATGCAACCGAGATGAATATCGAATTAATTTCAATTTTTTTCTACGATATTCGTTCGGCAATCGTTTTCAAGGCAATGATGAAATCCTCTCCAATCGAAGGTCAATCATGTCTTCGTGATCTAGACTAAGGAAAAGAATCCTGTATTGGATACTCAAATTACACAAACATCAATGAAAGTTACATTACTTGGTCTTCATTTTGTTCAAATAATCAATGAAGGGATATGGAGTAAATGCACATGAGACAAAGTCTCGACAAATACACGGTAAAACCAAGCAATGGAACAAAGCTTTTATTGTTGTTCTTCATCCAAAAGTCACCACGAAGCCTTCAACAATGAGCTTTGCTCATCCCTCACAGTAAGTTCAAGATGGCCCCTAGCACTGGTTTGAGCGAATTCATTGCTAGATGTCGAGCAACGCTACATCCATCTTTTTTCATGTCATGGATGCATGGATCAAGTACTCAATTGTATCTGGAACTTACTAAGAATCCGACTGTAGTAAAAGAGGGGCATCAAACATACTTTGAGACAATCCATATTTTACGAAAGGATATGGAGTAAATGAACATGGTACCATAACACATATGTTTACTCAAACTGCAATAATTTTAATGGCCATTTCGGAAATTAATACCTCATCAGCAGCACCAGAACCCAAACAATGGAAATCCATAAATTTAAAAAAAATGTTTAAAATGCATAAAACCAAATGAAATCCGAGTAATCAGTAGTATCAAATTTAGCTAAGGACAAAACTACGATGGATGGAGTTAATCCTTAGGTTTAATACTTAATACGAACAATTTTAGAACAATACAAGGAGCAAAAAATATGCCGAGTGATTACTTCCGTTTACTCATCTTGGGGCCGAGTGGGTCGGGCAAGACAAATTTGCTAATGCACCTTTTATTTAAACCCTTATTGTATTACGACAAAATTATTCTTTACGCAAAGAACTTAGAACAACATTACTATAAGGAACTAATTCGAAGATTCGAGGAAATAGCGGAAAAACTAGGTGTGTCTCTGGAAGATTTATTACAACTATCTAATGATAAAGTTGAAGACATCGACTGCGAGGACGAAGTATCTGACGGCAGTGCCGATGACAAACAAAAAATCGTAATTTTTGACGACTATATTTGTTCACAACAAGATCAATCTTCTATTGTGAAATACTTTATAGGCGGAAGGCACAAGAAAATGAGCGTAATTTATTTGAGTCAGTCCTACTTTCGGATACCCAAAGACTGTCGCCTGAATTGTAATTTATACGTAGTGTATAATTTTCCGAGTAAAAAGGAGAGATAACTTATATCTTCAGAACTTCAGGTCTCAAAAAATACGCTTGTTTTAACTACTAAAAATAAATATTCTTTTCTGTATCTTAACTTACCAGATAAGAAAATATTTCATTGTTTTGATCGGGAAATACAATCTTTACTTGTTAAAATCTATTTAATCTCCTTTCTGTACCCCTAAAAGGTAATCGATACACCTGAGTGAAACTGCGACAAAATCAATACGACGTCAAGATGTTGCCAAGTTATCGAGTAAATTTCCATTCATAATTACAACGTACATCGTTAGCTAAACAACGACATATATTTTTTGTATTTGTGTTTACATTTGTACCATTAAGCAGTATAATTTGTTTTTAGACAATTCCATAAACTAATTTTTTTACGGTATGTTATTTCAGGCAGAGGAAAAAATAATAATAATGGATAGTTATAATACGAATAGTGATTTTATAAATCAGGATATAAAAACAGCGATCGGGAAGAATATTCTAGACTAATCACGCCATGCTGGATTAAACTTTTCTCGGAGTTAACTTGTGGAGGAATTTGTGCGTGTTCTTTCAGGGATTTAATAAAGATTTATTATTTTTCTGCTTTGTCAATTGTTGTATGACAAAGTTACCCCATACGTCACTGATTTATGTGGACTGTCTACCACCTGCTAGGCAAAGCACATAAACCTCATACGTCACGGATTTATGTGGACTGTCAACCGCCTGCTAGACAAAGCACATAAACCTTTAACGTATACACATTGTATATTCGTCATGGATTTATGTGGACTGTCTACCGCATGCTAGACAAAGCACACAAACCTTTAACGTCATGTATTTATGTGGACTGTGGTAGACGGCAGCTTCCTATAGGAACAGATTTATTCTTATCCAAGAAAATTCTTCCCTTCTATTCGTTTTTATTTGCACATCTCTCAAAGTTTGTGAGGTGAAGAATACTGAAATGATCAATACTTTGTTCTTTAGATGTCCTATTTAGATGTACTTTCTTCATGCTAAATTCTCTTGTGTTCTTTACTTCTTCGCCATTTAACATCTTAATAAAATCCTCTTGAGTTAACTTAGTTTTATTTTAGTCGTTTTCCCTTTGTCTTAACACTAATTACATTGTCTGTATCTATCGTTATAGCCATGTATAACTTAGGTGCAATATAAACCGACTTAATTATCTTGGCGTTTTTCTTATAGTCATTAGCTAAATCACCTAAGTTATCACCATTATAATTAGGTATTAGTTTTGCTTGCTCACCAGGCACATGAAGACTATCAGTGTCAGTATAATAAAAGTCTAACTCTACTTTATTTTCCGGATTTGACCTCATCATATGATCATACATAATCTTGTGGCTATAAGCCAGAACAAAAGCACCAAAATGTGATGGTTTACTGACCTTATCAACCAAGTCAATCTCTGATCTTAAGTAACCAGAAACATACCAAGTAGATTCGATTAGTTCTAAATCTGTAATTATATATTTATGGTCAAATCTCCAAAAATCATCAACATCCTCTATGGCTTGAGTATCATTAAATATTGGTCTTTGGATCATTTTACGATAGAGACCATTCATAAGAAACTTCGCCAGGGTGTATTGAACACTTCCTTTTTGACTTGTTTTCTTGGTCTGAAAGAATTTCTGTATATAATCATAAAACACCTTACTAGTCTCTTCCCAGTAATATCCCTCGATAATATTAACATCATAACCATATTTAATCATTTGTTCTATATCATTGAAGTATACCAACCCTCCGAGTCTTGTAGATCCCATTTAGTTGCTCCTTTTTCGTCCTTTCTTGCTACTACTGGATGAAGCAGTTTCTTATTCGAAACATACTTGACTTTATATATCCCCATTTTACCCTTTATGCCTTCGGTGGTATATTTTCTTTGTCTCACCGGATATTCGTGTAACATACTGGTTGGATAAAGGGACACAACATCTACTTTTTACAAGAAATCAGTTACATCATCATAGTTTTCACCGAATTGTTCAGACACAAACTCAGTCTTGCTCTTGTAGCATCTTCCACCATAAATACTCTTTCTGATGTTATTTTTTTCCCCTGTTGAGTTAGACAAGTCAACCACAACTCCTTTAGGTATGTAGGACTTCCAGATATCAAATCCCAGAGAACTAGTAGAGATAAAATTTGTTATGTCTCTACTGAAGTCCTTATAACATTGCTTGTTTAATTTATTAAACAACTCACGCAGACCAAGCACGTCAGACTGTAGATAAACAAGATACTCGTTCCTCATACTATCAGACATGTCTTCATACCTACAAGCTTTACTGTGATCAAATTCTCCTTTGTTTATTATACACCCGAAATCAGTTAATGCTTGACTCAAAGAACTACCTATATGTTTCATGAGATCAAAACATCGGAAACCTTTTTGTAATCCGATTATGCTTCCGTTGTTTGTGATAAATTTATCTGGGGCTAATCCTTGTTTATTCATGCTCTTAATCAAGAAGTAGTGATCAAAGTTACTCCTGTTATAAGCGTTAACGAGCTTGTCGAGATTATTAATGACCAAATATCGTACAAAATTGTCGACGCAATCATCACCTGCATAGTAACAAAAATATCCATCTTTCTCAACAAATCCTAGTATATAAGGTGTATGAACCTTATGACCATCAACATCTTTTGTGTAAGTCTCTATATCATAATGTATTATGTTGGGGTTTAACTCTTTACTCTTTGTAGCTTTTTTGGATCAAACACTTACCTTTTTTCTTTATTACTACATAATGATAACTAGCTGTGTTATTGTTACACTTGTGACTTTTCTTGTATCTTGTACCACAACGAGGACATTTATTCATACAAGTATGATTATTATAATACGTATCGCCACAAGATAAACACTCTTTTGCTCTTGTTTAACAATAAGACTGTAATGACTCTTGTGTAGTTCTATAATGGTGAGATACTCTTTTCCGTAATATTCTTTTGTCTCTTCACAAAATAAACCAACACAAAATAAACCAACAGGTATTTGATTTCTTTGTATTATGTCCAATGCTACCGGGAAAGGTATTGGTGTTTTAGGCTCTAACCCATAACATCTTCTTATCTCATCACATATAGTAATTGTTGGGTTAAACTCTGGTTTAAATTGCTTTAAACATGTAAAGAAACAGTTGTTATTTGTTGATAATAGACGTTTTCTTTTAATCCCATCTGCTATCTTTTGTGAATAATTATGATCCCAACAATTATCTGCACTGATGAGACATAAGTTGTCGAAATGCGCATATGCAGAAAGTAAATTCACAGTGACTTCGGTATTTAGTTATTATTCACCACTGGGCGGAGGAACTACGTTTATTCTAATTACTATGATTTCATAAGAAAGATCTACGTATTGTTGATAAAGTTTTACGAATTCGTCAAAGTCTTTTATATTAAACTTCTTCATACTCTTGGTGGTATTGTATTCGTAACTTGGTGTGCTACCAGTGTAAATGAATTTAACTACTACACCAGCACTATCAGTAAACCCGTCTGAAACAGCGTGATCCAGTCTTTCTTTTATTAACTCTGATATCACCTCTACCTCATCACTAGTTAATTCTTCTTGAGGACGACTAATAGTATACGTTCTAATACCATCTATTTCCTTGTAATTCATATTTGAATGACTAATATCTTTTTTGAATGATTTAATCCTATAATATAACTTTTTATTCTGTGATTCTCTTACGATGAGCCGCAGAGTTAATATGATATTTTTTGGCTGAAACACAAAGGTGTTTGTTACACACCTCACAATAAAATTCGTGTGTAGCGTAATATTTCTTTTGATTTTCATTGTGGGCTTGTTTTTTTTTCAACATCTGTCTCATATAGTTTTCTTCTTCCCATTTTTATAGTATGATTTTTATCTACAATAACCGATTAATTCTTGCTTTTATACCCTTACCTAACAGTTGACCAATTTTTGATGCGGCGTTGTCGTTGTTGTACTTTTTTATTTCTTTAATCAATGCACCTGGTTTTGCTGGTGTTGCTGCGGTCGGTGTTACGCCTGGCTTTACACCTGGTGCTGCCGTAGGCATTATTTTATCTGCTACATACTCTCCCACCTTTTCACCAAGATTTTTACTCCCAGTATCTAATGCTGCAACAGCAGATTTCTTTATCGTCTCTTTTGCCAGTTGTTTTGCAGTGGTGCCAAATATGCTGTCGAATAGTCCAGCACCTATTTGTTCCCTCGTTACCGGGTCAACAAAAATGTATGTTCCTAACTACTACATACTTTTCTCATTTTTTCTTTACCGTTTATATTTCTCTCAGAATTTCTGTTGTTTACGTCTGTTATCCAAACACGAATCGAGTCAATCCTTGTCTTGTTTACTCTCGAATATCCTATATGATATGGTCTCTCTCGAAACGGATAACCACGAGTTAGAGTCGCAGTACTAAAGACGTAGATTACGTCACCCGACCTACCGTCTACAACGGAACTAGTGATTAAGTTACAATGAACATAAATACTATCTATACTGTTAGTAATATTAGGCAATTTACTACCGTATTCCGTCTCCTTTACTATTTTCTTGTCGAACCCGATTTACTCAGCAAAGTTACCTTCTCTTAAGTCTAGTACCGTGTTTTCCTTTAGTGTAATAAGCACCTTAAAGCTTGTTATATCAAAGTCCAGCCTAATTACACTGTCTTCGACTTTGTCGTTTTCCGATAGAAATTCTGCTATATAAGAGGACATGTCCCCGTAGCTGTAGTTACCATTAGCAAATGTTAATTCCTTGAATGTTTTCCCAGAATCAAGACTATACTTTATTTTATTGTTACCATAGAACTCAGAAATATTATACCAACTGTAAGTCATAGTATTTATCGGGGACAAACCAAATACATACTGTTTGTTTCTATTTAGTTCCATGGGTTGTTCAAACTGGGTCTCAAAATTAGAAGGGGTTCCTTCGCCGGCATAACTAGAAAGTGTTATCATTTGTTCCAATTTTTAACTCGAAATATTTTCTATAAATTCCTTCATGCTGTTCTTCCGTTATATCCTTATTTGACAGAAGAGTGTCTAGAATGCTTATACCCTCGTTTATTATCTCGTCGTTGTTGTAACCAGCCTCGATACCAGCAATTAGAAGCTCTAACCGATCTACTAGCTTTGTTGGGTCATAACACAAAATATTTTTGTATTTACCACTTGACTTTACTAAAGGATGTTGCGACAGCGTAACTAGTTTTTTTGAACATACGCTTTGCAGAATCAGAATACTTTTGTTTAGGATTGTATCTCTTTGTTACTAGGTCGATGAAGTCATCATCAACCGATGTGTTAATTACTTGTTGTCCTTTTTCGTCTAGTCCATACAACTTGTTATATTCAAAAAGTTGTTCTAAGTCCAACAGTAAATCAGAAAAGTAACCAACAGTGTCTAATTTATATGACCCTTTAGTCGCCAAAGCTTTTCCAATTTGTTTCTTTAATTTCTTGAGATAATCTTTATTTTTAGCCTGCTGAGCTTCTACTTGTTGTGGATCTTCCGAGTTTTTTATTTTTGCTTTTCCAAGGAATACATTCATACCCTTTGTTTTACTGATCTTTTCCTTGGTAGTTAGGTCGGTGTTTTCTAGTTGCTTTTCGGCGTCATAGTGATCAAATATATTTACACCAACTGGTTGCATTTCAACTATCGACGGTCCTGGTGTTTCATCTGGTTCATCTGGTTCTTGTATTATTACCTGTGGCGCCTGTACTGGTGGTCCTTGTAGTGCCTGCAGCAGTGCAGGTGGTACCGAATTATCCATAATATTAGGAACAGGTTGATCTATAGGAATTAGTTGACCAACTGCCGTAGGCACTGCCACAGGCACCGGCAAAGCCGCTACCGTAGGTGTTGTCGTAGCTACTGCTTTTGTTACTGGTTCAAAGAATTCCTCGAGTTTATCCGACTGTACACTTTTTCTTATTTTTTCTTCTTCCTTCTTCTTGATGAAGTCCTGTACCGCTTTCTCCGCTTTCTCTGCTTTTGACTTCTTTTGAGCTAAATCCTTTAGTTCGT
>MJUU01051804.1:3834-13940 GCA_002080025.1 Modiolus philippinarum | reverse complement strand
TGGAAATATATTGTGAAGAGTTAAAAATGTTACATGTGATACTTAGATACTTGGTTACTTTAGGTAAAGAGTATAGAATGTCACATGAAATGTTTATATACTTGGTTATCTATCGCAAGTGTT
The DNA here is from genome assembly GCA_002080025.1 of Modiolus philippinarum. Lineage (NCBI taxonomy): Eukaryota > Metazoa > Mollusca > Bivalvia > Mytilida > Modiolidae > Modiolus > Modiolus philippinarum. The sequence goes on along the minus strand of MJUU01051804.1, from coordinate 13,817 downwards.
TAAACTGTTACATGAGATACATTAATACTTTGAAATATATTGCGAAGAGTTTACAATGTTACATGTGATACTTATATATTTGGTTACCTACTGTTAAGTGTTTAAAATGTTACATGCAACACTTAGATACTTAGTAACCTACTATAAATTGTAAAGAATATTATATGCAATACTTAAATATTTGGTAACTTATCGCAAAGTGTTTAGAATGTTACATGAGGCCCTTTAACACTTGGTAATATGTTGTGAAGTGTTTAGAATATTACATATGATATTCAACTAGTTGGTAACCTACTGTAAATTGTAGAGAATGTTAAGTGTGATACTAAGGTTTTTAGTAACCTATTGCTAAGTGTTTAGAATGTTACATGTAATACTTAAATACTTTGTAACCTATTTTGAAGTGTTTAGAATGTTACATGTGATACTTAAATACTTTATTATCTTTTGTACAGTGTCCAGACTGTGATATGTGATATTTTGATACTTGGAAACCTAAAGTGACGTGTTTAGAATATTACATGTGATACTTGAATACTTGGAAATATACTGTAAGTTAATTAAAATGTTACATGTGATACTTAAATACTTGGTAACCTACTGTGAAGTGTTTAGAATGTAACATGTAGTACTTAAATACTTGGCTATCTACTGTTAAGTGTTTAGACTGTTACATGAGATACTTAAATACTTGGTAACCAATTGTGAAGGGTTAAAAATATTAAATGTGATACTTAAATACTTAAGTTTGGATCAAAGAAAACGAGTTTAACCCCACCGCAATTTTTGCGCCTGTCCTAAGTCAGGAATATGTTGGTTACTGGCTTGTCCGTGTCTTCTTATAAAATTTTAGTTTCTTGATATTTTGGTTATTGGATGTGGTTTGTTTCCATTGATTTATTCACTTTTTTACCTTTTTGGTGCCATTTAGGGCTTGCTATGTGTGAGGTTCCTCACTGTGTTGAAGACCGCACGGTGACCCCTAGATGCTTTGTTTTGGGCCATTTAAACCTGGATATGTGATGTTGTCTCCTTGACATTTACCCCATTTCCTTTCTTTTTCATATTGGTTATCTATTCTGTAGTGTTTGGAATGTTTCATGTGATACTTCAATACTTGGTAACCTGCTGTAAAGTGTATAGAATTCACAAATGATACTTAAACACTTGGTTAACCATTGTTTAGTGTTTAGACTGTTACATGAGATACTCAAATACTTGGAAATATATTGTGAAGAGTAAAAAATGTTACATGTGATACTTAGATACTTGGTAACATAAGGTAAAGAGTATAGAATGTCACATGAAATGTTTAAATACTTGGTTATCTATCGCAAGTGTTTAAACTGTTACATGAGATACATTAATACTTTTAAATATATTGCAAAGAGTTTACAATGTTACATGTGATACTTATATATTTGGTTACCTACTGTTAAGTGTTTAAAATGTTACATGCGACACTTAGATACTTAGTAACCTACTATAAATTGTAAAGAATATTATATGCAATACTTAAATATTTGGTAACTTATCGCAAAGTGTTTAGAATGTTACATGAGGCCCTTTAACACTTGGTAATATGTTGTGAAGTGTTTAGAATATTACATGTGATACTGAAAAACCTGGTTATCTTATATGAAGTGTTAAGACTGTTTAATGTGATACTGAAATACTTGGCAACCTGCTCAAATGTGCTTAGACTATTGCATGTGATACTTAATACTTGGTAATTTATTGTAAAGTGCTTAGAATGTTACATGTGATACTTAAATGTTTTGTTATCTATTGTAAAATGTTTCAACTGTTACATGAGATACTTAAAATACTTGAAAATCTATCCTAAATGGTTTAGAATGTTACATATGCTACTTTGATACTTTGCTACTGGAAATTGTTTAGAATGTTACATGTAATACTTAAATACTTAATTATTCAAGATTAAGTGTTTAGACTATTACATATGATACTCAAATACTTGGAAATATATTGTGAAGTGTTTAGAATGTCACATGTGATACTAAAATAGTTGGTAACCTACTGTGAAGTATTGATAATGTTGCATGTGGTACTTAAAAACTTGGTAACCTACTGTAAATGGAGAATGTTAAGTGTGATACTAAGGTATTTAGTAACCTATTGCTAAGTGTTTAGAATGTTACATGTAATACTTAAATACTTGGTAACCTATTTTGAAGTATTTAGAATGTTACATGTGATACTTTCATACTTTATAATCCTTTGTACAGTGTTCAGACTGTTACATGTAATACTTAAATACTTGATTATTCAAGGTTAAGTGTTTAGAATATTACATATGATACTCAAATACTTGGAAATATATTGTGAAGTGTTTAGAATGTTTCATGTGATATTCAACTAGTTGGTAACCTACTGTAAATTGTAGAGAATGTTAAGTGTGATACTAAGGTTTTTAGTAACCTATTGCTAAGTGTTTAGAATGTTACATGTAATACTTAAATACTTTGTAACCTATTTTGAAGTGTTTAGAATGTTACATGTGATACTTAAATACTTTATTATCTTTTGTACAGTGTTCAGACTGTTATATGTGATATTTTGATACTTGGAAACCTAAAGTGACGTGTTTAGAATATTACATGTGATACTTGAATACTTGGAAATATACTGTAAGTTAATTAAAATGTTACATGTGATACTTAAATACTTGGTAACCTACTGTGAAGTGTTTAGAATGTAACATGTAGTACTTAAATACTTGGCTATCTACTGTTAAGTGTTTAGACTGTTACGTGAGATACTTAAATACTTGGTAACCAATTGTGAAGGGTTAAAAATATTAAATGTGATACTTAAATACTTAAGTTTGGATCAAAGAAAACGAGTTTAACCCCACCGCAATTTTTGCGCCTGTCCCAAGTCAGGAATATGTTGGTTACTGGCTTGTCCGTGTCTTCTTATAAAATTTTAGTTTCTTGATATTTTGGTTATTGGATGTGGTTTGTTTCCATTGATTTATTCACTTTTTTACCTTTTTGGTGCCATTTAGGGCTTGCTATGTGTGAGGTTCCTCACTGTGTTGAAGACCGTACAGTGACCCCTAGATGCTTTGTTTTGAATCATTTAAACCTGGATATGTGATGTTGTCTCCTTGACATTTACCCCATTTCCTTTCTTTTTCATATTGGTTATCTATTCTGCAGTGTTTAGAATGTTTCATGTGATACTTCAATACTTGGTAACCTGCTGTAAAGTGTATAGAATTCACAAATTATACTTAAATACTTGGTTAACCATTGTTTAGTGTTTAGACTATTCCATGAGATACTCAAATACTTGGAAATATATTGTGAAGAGTTAAAAATGTTACAGGTGATACTTAGATACTTGGTAACATGATGTAAAGAGTATAGAATGTCACATGAAATGTTTAAATACTTGGTTATCTATGGCAAGTGTTTAAACTGTTACATGAGATACATTAATACTTCGAAATATATTGTGAAGAGTTTACAATTTTACATGTGATACTTATATATTTGGTTACCTACTGTTAAGTGTTTAAAATGTTACATGTGACACTTAGATACTTAGTAACCTACTATAAATTGTAAAGTATGTTATGTGTGATACTTAAATATTTTGTAACTTATCGCAAAGTGTTTAGAATATTACATGTGATACTTACCTGGTTATCATATATGAAGTGTTAAGACTGTTTAATGTGATACTGAAATACTTGGCAACCTGCTCAAATGTGCTTAGACTGTTGCATGTGATACGTAATATTTGGTAATTTATTGTAAAGTGCTTAAAATGTTACATGCAATACTTAAATATTTTGTTATCTATTGTAAAATGTTTAAACTGTTACAAGAGATACTTAAAATACTTGAAAATCTATCCTAAATGGTTTAGAATGTTACATGTGCTACTTTGATACTTGGCTACTGTAAATTGTTTAGAATGTTACATGTAATATTTAAATACTTAATTATTCAAGGTTAAGTGTTTAGACTATTACATATGATACTCAAATACTTAGAAATATATTGTGAAGTGTTTTGAATGTCACATGTGATACTAAAATAGTTGGTAGCCTACTGTGAAGTATTTATAATGTTGCATGTGATACTTAGATACTTGGAAACCTACTGTAAATTGTAAAGAATGTTGTATGTGATACTTAAATATTTGGTACATTATTGCTAAGTGTTTAGAATGTTACATGAGGTACTTAAACACTTGTTATTCTATCTTTGAAGTGTTTAGAATGTTACATGTGATACTTCATTGCTTTATAATTTTGTACAGTATTCAGACTGTTACATGTAATACTTAAATATATTGATTATTCAAGGTTAAGTTGTCAAGACTATTACATGTACATATGATACTTAAATACTTGGAAATATATTGCGAAGTGTTTAGAATGTTACATATAATATTCAACTAGTTGGTAACCTACTGTGAAGTATTGATAATTTTGCATGTGGTACTTAGAAACTTGGTAACCTACTGTAAATTGTAGAGAATGTTAAATGTGATACTAAAATATTTAGTAACCTATTGCTAAGTGTTTAGAATGATACATGTAATACTTAAATACTTGGTAAACTATTGTGAAGTGTTTAGAATGTTACATAAGATACTTAAATACTTTATTATCTTTTGTACAGTGTTCAGACTATTACATGTGATATTTTAATACTTGGAAACCTATAGTGAAGTGTTTAGAATATTACATGTGATACTTGAATACTTGGAAATATACTGTGACACTTAGTAACATGATGTAAAGAGTATAGAATGTCACATAAAATGTTTATATACTTGGTTATCTATGGCAAGTGTTTAAACTGTTACATGAGATACATTAATACTTCAAAATATATTGCAAAGAGTTTACAATGATACATGTGATACTTAAATATTTGGTTACCTACTGTTAAGTGTTTAAAATGTTACATGCGACACTTTGATACTTAGTAACCTCCTATAAATTGTTAAGAATGTTATATGCGATACTTAAATATTTGGTAACTTATTGCAAAGTGTTTAGAATGTTACATGAGGTACTTTAACACTTGGTAATCTGTTGTGAAGTGTTTAGAATATTATATGTGGTAAGTGTTAAGACTGTTTATTGTAATACTGAAATACTTGGCAACCTGCTCAAATGTGCTTAGACTGTTGCATGTAATACTTAATACTTGGTAACTTATTGTAAAGTGCTTAGAATGTTACATGTGATACTTAAATATTTGGTTATCTATTGTAAAATGTTTCATGTTACATGAGATACTTAAAATACTTGAAAATCTACTGTAAATTGTTTAGAATGTTACATGTGCTACTTTGATACTGTCATCCACTACTGCTGTGGACATCTGATTACCAAGTGTGGACCATAATAGTCGTACTCATCTGTTCTTGAACTCTGAAATTGAAGTTAAGTCGAATTAAAAATTTGAAAAATATTATCTCATTTTATATCATAGTTAAATATTTGGAGTTGTTCCCAGCAAACCCTAAATAACACTGGGAAGTCGGAAAAAACGTAACACGGCCATCAAACTGTAAAATTGAGGTGAAGGACAAAATTCAAATGGAAAACTATCATATACTATCCATACCTTCTTACATACTACACGTCACTGACAAACCACTTCAAGATTCTGAAGATGTTGCCTAATCACTATAACTCAACATGGTCACAGGACCATGATATTTAATTCCAGAACAAAGATCATATGACAGACAATCATGTACTACCCTTAACAAACTTACAACCCAAATATCACTGCCCTATCATCAATATTTACTACGAAACGTGCCCCATCACTATAATTATACAAGATCACTAGACCGTGAAGTTGAGATCAAGGAAAAAGGTCATATGAAAGACTGTCCTGTTCCACCAACAAGCAACCCACATGCCTAATATCACTTGACCTACAGACAGAAGGCTACAGAGAAACTAACCTTATCAGAAACACTTAACATGAAAGTTTGCACTGCTGCTGTTGTACTTTGTATGCTTATATCTCTATTTCAATGTCTTCCTTCAAAGGAGTGGAAAACCCTCTGATACCCTGATTTTTTAAGTTTATAATAGTTGTGTTATAAATATTGCAGCTGTAATTAATATTTATCACTGATAAATCAACTGATTTAACTATCTCACATTTTGTGGGACATGTCATTTACTACCGATATTTTCATCTGACTATTAATCTATATTTATCTGAATTTCGTTATTCATAACAATTGTCTGTTATTAAAAGTAAACACCTAAAAATCTACTTATCTAGATATCTCACAACTTGGGGGACATGTCCTTACTATATTTCTCTCTTTTTGAAAAACTTGCGTCAAACACTGTCATTTACTACATATTTTTGTCTTATGGTAAGATTTCCCTTGTGGCCTAATTGAATATTTGTCTTTATAAATTTTTTATAACCTTCAAAATTGTAGTTTATAATAGTTGTGATATTAATATTTCATCTATTATTAACTGTTAACACTTATAAACCTAACAATTTAAGCATCTCAGATTTTGAGGGACATGTCCTCACTATATTTCTCTCTTATCGAAGAACTTGTGTCAAAGACTGTCATTCATTACTGGTGTTTACATTCGATAAGAAATCTTAAACAAGTGAGTGTTTGTTATAAAATAACAGTTGTACTAGCAGTTGCTTAGCTGATATCAACAATTAATACTTATAAACCTCCTGATCTAAGTATCTCATATTTTTGTATGAAATGTCCTCACTATATTTCAATCTTAAAGAACTTTTGTCAAACACTAACATTCACTAATGCTCTTAATATCTGAATAGAATCTTTATTGTAAGAATTTCAGTTCTGTTATCAATCCTTTGGCTGGATTTATAGTTATAAATCAACTGATTTACTTTTCTCTCTTTTTGAGGGACATGTCCTCACTATATTTCTCTCTTTTAGAAAAATTTTGTCAAAGACTGTCATTCACTAATGTGTTGTCATTTGCTCTATCAGTTTTTACACATCTTTGAGTTTATGGTCTTCCAAACGTTTAGATTTTATCTGCACTGAAGAGACATAAGTTGTCGAAATGCGCATATGCAGAAATTAAATTCACAGTAACTTCGGTATTTAGTTATTTGCTAAGAAATCTTTACCACTAATTTTTTTGTTATAAAAACTGTTATCAATCCTGTAGCTGATATTGACAGTTCATACTTCTAAACCTCCTTATTTAAGTATCTCACATTTTGTGGGACATGTCCTACCAGCAATTCTGTCTTTGAAGAACTAAAGTAACGACTGTCATCCACTACTGCTGTGGACATGTGGTTACCAAGTGTGGACCATAATAAAAGTCTTGCTCATCTGTTCTTGAACTCTGAAATTGAAGTGAAGTCGAACTAGAGGTACTGTGGCCTGGTGAGCCACAAAATGATACCCCCCACTCCCCCCAGTAGAATGTCTCGAAATAATTCGGAATAAAGGCAGTGCACAATGGCATTTAGATAATAAAGATTTTGTAACAAATGTTACAAAATGTTTCTACAATTCACAGGAAAAATCTGATAAAAATTAAGTAAGTAGGTAAACAGGAAGTAGATGTTAGACAAACCTGAAATCGCTACTTGTGGTATTAGACATCGTTCTAAATGTCCCTAAAAAATTTCAGGTAGTACTGATTTGTAGTTAATGAGAAAACTGTTGCGAAAAATTTCTATAACTGACAGAAGATGTCCAAAAATTAAATAAGTCGGTAAACAGGAAGCAGATGTCCAGTAAATGTGAATTTGTTAATTGTAGGAAAGGATATCATTTCAAACTCACAAACAAAATTTCAACTGACAGTGATAAGTAGTTACTGAGAAAATTGTTACGAAAAGTTTCTATAATTGAAGAAAGATAGTGAAAAATTTAATAAGTCGGTAAACAGGGAGTAGATGTCCAGTAAATGTGAATTTGCTACTTGCGGTATGGGACATCATTTCTAACTTGCATACAAAATTTTAAGTGAGAGTAATTAGTAGTTACTGAGAAAACTGTTACAAAACATTTCTATAATTGAAGAACGATTTTGAAAAATTGAGTAAGTCNGTAAACAGGAAGTAGATGTCCGGCAAACTTAAAATCGCTCCTTGCGGTATGGGACATCATTTCAAACTTGCATACAAAATTACCAGTGAGAGTGATAAGTAGTTACTGAGAAAACTGTTGCGAAAAATTTCTATAATTGAAGAAACATTTAGAAAAATTGAGTAAGTCGATAAACAGGAAGTAGATGTCCGCCAGTCTTGAAATCGCTACTTGCGGTATGGGACATCATTTCAAACTTGCATACAAAATTTCAAGTGACAGTGATTAGAAGTTACTGAGAAAACTGTTACGAAAAATTGTCACAGACAGACAGACGGACATACAGACGGACAGACGGACAAGGTGATTCCTTTATACCCCCCTGAACTTCGTTCGTGGGGGGTATAATTAAAATTTTGAAAAATATTATCTCATTTTAGATCATAGTTAAATATTTGAAGTTGTTACCAGCAAACCCTTAATAACATTGGGAAGTCAGAAAAACGTAACATGGCCATCAAACTGTAAAATTGAGGTGAGGGACAAAATTCAAACGACAGACTATCATATACTATCCAATACCTACTTACATACTATATGTCACTGACATACCACTTTAAGATTCTGAGGATGTTGCCTAATCACTATAACTCAACATGGTCACAGGACCATGAAATTCAGTTCCAGGACAAAGATCATATGACAGACAATCATGTACTACCCTTAACAAACTTACAACCCAAATATCACTGCCCTATCATCAATATTTACTAAAAAAAGTGCCCAATCACTGTAATTATACATCATCACTAGACCGTGAAGTTGAGATCAAGGACAAAGGTCATATGAAAGGCTGTCCTGTCCCACCAACAAGCAACCCACATGCAAAATATCACTTGACCTACAGACAGAAGCTACACAGAAACTGACCTTATCATAAACACTTAACATGACAGTTTGTGCTGTTGCTGTTGTCCTTTGTATGCTTATATCTATCTTTCAATGTCTTTATTCAAAGGAGTGGAAAACCCTCTGATACCCTAATTTTTGAAGTTTATAATAGTTGTGTTATAAATATTGCAGCTCTAATTAATATTTATCACTGATAAATCAACTAATTAAACTATCTCATATTTTGTGGGACATGTCCTCACTATTTTTCTCTCTTTTTTGGAGATTTTTTTTCAAAGAATGTCATTTACTATTGATATTTTCATTTGACTATTAATCTTTATTAATCTGAATTTCATTATTCATAACAATTGTGATATCAATCTTGTATCTGTTATTAAAAGTAGACACCTAAAAATCTACTTATCTAGATATCTCACAATTTGGGGGACATGTCATCACTATATTTCTCTCTTTTTGAAAAACTTGTTTCAAACACTCATTTACTACAGATTTTTTCTTATGGCAAGATTTCCCTTGTGCCCTAGTTGAATATTTCTCTTTATAAATGTTTTATAACCTTTAAAATTGTAGTTTATAATAGTTGTGATATTAATATTTCATCTATTATTAACTGTTAACACTTTTAAACCTAACAATTTAAGCATCTCACATTTTGAGGGACATGTCCTCACTAAATTTCTCTCTTATTGAAGAACTTGTGTCAAAGACTGTCATTCATTACTGGTGTTTACATTCGATAAGAAATCTTAAACAACCAAGACTTTGTTATAAATAACAGTTGTTCTAGCAGTTGCTTAGCTGATATCAACAATATATACTTATAAACCTCCTGATCTAAGTATCTCACAATTTTGTATGAAATGTCCTCACTATATTTCAATCTCAAAGGACTTTTGTCAAACACTAACATTCACTAATGCTCTTAACATCTGAATAGAATCTTTATTGTAATAATTTCAGTTCTGTTATCAATCCTTTGGCTGGATTTATAGTTATAAATC